>CM076580.1:1196517067-1196696095 GCA_034641835.2 Pinus albicaulis | reverse complement strand
TGGGGGAATATGTATTGACTAGTCCAATGCTTGCCATTCCTATGGGAGGTGCTGATGTTGTACTAGGAGTACAATGGTTACAATCTTTGGGGACGGTAGCTTTTAATTTTCAAGAACTTTTCTTGAAATTTTTTTCAGAAGGAAAGGACGTCGAATTACGGGGTATTGCGGGGAAGCCAGGAAGGATAATAAGCTCTAATGTCATGACAAAGCTTCTAAAGAAAGAACAGCGAGGCGTAATTGCACAATTATGCTCACTAGAAGTTCCAACATCAAAATCATCTATTTCTGCAGATCTCCAACAAGTCTTGGACAATCATTCAAAGGTGTTTGAAACTCCCAAAGGACTCCCACCTATTCGTGATCATGATCATGCTATTCATTTGATTCCAGGAAGTGTTCCTCCAAACATCCGACCTTATAGATATCCTTACTTCCAAAAGAGCGAAATTGAACGTATGATTGCAGAAATGTTAGAGGCGGGTATAATTCAACCTAGTCAAAGTTCTTTCTCTGCTCCCGTGGTGTTGGTACACAAGAAGGATGGATCATGGCGAATGTGTCCGAATTATAGGGAGCTCAATAAGCTCACCATTAAAGATAAATTTCCCATTCCTGTGATTGATGAATTATTGGATGAATTACATGGAGCAATTTATTTTACCAAGTTGGATCTTCGTTCAGGATATCATCAAATTAGAATGAAGACCGAAGATATTCCAAAAACAACATTTCGAACTCATGAGGGTCATTATGAATTTTTGGTCATGCCTTTTGGCCTTACCAATGCATCTTCTACATTTCAAGGGTTGATGAATTCCATTTTCAAACCCTTCCTTAGAAAATTTGTGCTAGTATTTTTTGATGATATACTAATCTACAGCAGGTCTTAGAAGGATCATGTTGAACATGTTGACAGGGTGCTCAAACTATTGCAGGAGAAACAATTATATGCAAAAAAATCCAAATGTTTCTTTGGAGTACAAGAGGTGGAATATCCGGGTCATATTGTATCTCACGAGGGTGTTAAAGTAGACCCTAACAAAATTAAAGCCATTAAGGAATGGAAAGTCCCCACAACCATAAAGAAGTTGCGAGGATTTCTCGGGTTAACAGGTTATTATCGCAAGTTTGTTAAGAATTATGGGAGAATAGCAGCACCTCTAACAACATTATTGAAGAAAGATGCATTTTCATGGACTCCTGAAGCAACTAAGGCCTTTGAACATCTTAAAGAGGCAATGTGTCTAGCACCGGTCTTAGCTACGCCAGACTTCACAAAAACCTTTATCATGGAATGTGATGCCTCAGGAAATGGAATTGGTGTTGTTTTAATGCAGGAAGGAAGACCCATTGCTTTTGAAAGTCGTCCAATCAAAGGAAAGTATTTACAAAAACCTATTTATGAGAAGGAAATGTTAACAATACTTCATGCACTAAAGAAATGGCGAACTTACCTAATGGGAAGACACTTCAAGGTAAAAACGAATCATGATAGTCTTAAACACTTTTTGGAACAAAGACTATCTTCAGAAGAGCAGCAAAAATGGGTCACAAAGATGTTGGGTTATGACTTTGAAATAATCTACAAAAAAGGAAAGCTTAATGTTGTTGCACATGCACTCTCAAGAAAGAATGAAGAGGTGGAAGCATTGCTTTGTGCCATTTCTATTATCCAACCAGATTGGATAACCGAAGCAAGAGATGAATGGAAGAAGGACAAAGATGTATGGACACTCATTCAAAAGTTGCAGCAAGATCCTAGTACATCCGATACATTTAGTTGGAAAAATGATTCCTTATGGTACAAAGATCGCTTATATCTTTGTAAGAATTCCCAACTAAAACAAAAGATTCTTCCGGAATTGCACACTTCTCCTTTAGGAGGACACTCAGGATTTTTAAAAACTTACCACAGGGTGAAGAAAGAATTTTTTTGGGATGGCCTTAAATCTGATATTCAAAAGTTTGTGGCGGAATGTTTTGTTTTCCAGCAGAATAAAGTGGAGACAATTAAGACCCCGGGACTTCTACAACCTTTATCCATTCCAAGTCAACGTTGGGAGGAGATTTCAATGGATTTTATCACAGGTTTACCTAAGTCCGAAGGAAAGAATGTCATCATGGTGGTAGTTGATAGACTTACCAAGTATGCACACTTTGTGCATTATCTCATCCATTTAAAGCAAGTACAGTTGCTACTACATTTGTGGACAGAATTCAAAAGCTACATGGAAGCCCAAGGGTTATTGTGAGCGACAGAGATCCCATTTTTACGGGAATTTTTTGGACGGAGTTATTTTCTTGTTTGGGTACTCAATTAGCTCATAGCTCATCTTATCATCCTCAATCTGATGGTCAAACTGAGATAGTAAATAAATGTTTGGAAGGATATCTTCGTTGTTTTGTATCCGATAAACAAACACAATGGGTCAAGTGGTTACCTCTTGCTGAATGGTGGTATAACACTTCCTTCCATACTGCAGCAAAAATGACCCCATTTATGGCACTTTATGGATATCATCCAACATCCATCACATCATCTTTACAACCATACAAACAAATGTCCCTCAAGCAAGCTAAGAAGGATAATAAATTATCACCAAAGTACTATGGTCCTTACAAGGTGTTGCAAAAAATTGGTACTATGGCATACAAATTGGAGCTTCCTGCTTCTTCGCGAGTACATCCAGTTTTCCATGTTTCATGCTTAAAGAAGGTTATAGGTGAAAATCTTCCAGCTCAAACAATATTTCCAGAACTTGATGAGGAAGGAAAAATCATATTGGAACCTGAAGCGGTCACGGAAACAAGAACTCGACAACTACGGAATCGATCAATTTCAGAGTATCTCATCAAGTGGAAGAACTTACCCACCGAAGATTCTACATGGGAGGATGAGAATTTTATACAGAAGCACCCAGAGCTACTCAAGTGTTGAGGACAACACTTTTTTTGAAGGAGAGGGGCATGTTAGGTCCCTATATCACTAGTATAGCCCTTTATTATTGTTAGTGTAAACCCCTTATTGTTATTATTGTACCCTTGTAACCCCCATTTTGTTATTATTGTGCCCTTAAATTATTATTGTTAGGTCGACTAGGATTACATTGTGGCCCACTAGGATTACATTATGGCCCCATGGACTCCTATATATAGAAAGGAGGTTTTGTGAATTGTATCATCGAAGAATTGTTCATTTATTTAATGTATTGGAGGTTGCCCCCTCGAAGTGGCTCATTTCTAAGGCGTTTATATCTCTTTTCTTCTCTTTTTGGAGCTGGTTACACAACAGATAAGCAGGGTTCTTAGCCAAGAAAATTTCACTTTGGCTATCACAGTCTATCCTTATAGCTTGTTGTACCAACCCCATACTTTAACACAATCTCTACAACCAAACTACTTCCTTGCTTGAATGAGTGGTTGCTATGTATTCTGCCTCTGTAGTTGAAAGCGCCACTACAGACTGTCTTTTACTCATCCAACTGACTGCACCTCCAACTAGGCTAAACAGATACCCAATTGTAGATCTTCTTTGGTCCAAATGTCCAGCCTAGTCTGCAACAACAAAACCATGAATGTCCAACATTCTTTCCAATCCTGGTCTTCCCTGGTAGCACAAGCCATAATCACTAGTACCACGTAAATATCTGAAACTCGCTTCACTGTTGTCCAATGCTCCTTCCCTGGGTTTGACATAAACCTGCTCAATACTCCCACTGCATGTGCAATGTCTGGTCTAGTATAGACCATTGCATACATCAGGCTACCCACTACACTTGCATATGGAACATGGGACATATACTCCTCTTCTTCTTGTGTCTTGGGACACTGTTCAGCAGACAGCTTTACACCTACAGGAATAGGAACCTTCACCGGTTTACTATCCTGCATATTGAACCTCTGCAATATAGTCTCGACATACTTCCTCTGGTTTAACCACAGCTTCCTCTTTGCCCGATCTCTCTTAATTTCCATGCCCAAAATATAGTTTGCAGCACCAAGATCCTTCATGTCGAATTTGGAGAACAGTTGGGTCTTCAAATCTTGGATAATTTCTTTGTCATTTCCAATCAGTAACATATCATCCACATACAAGATCAAATAAATAACACGGTCACCAATTAATTTAAAATAAACATAGTGATCCTCCTTTCTTCTGGTGAAGCCAATTCCCCGTATATAGGTATCAAATTTCTGATACCACATCCTTGGTGATTGTTTTAACCCATACAGAGACTTCTTCAACCTGCATACTAGTTCTTTCTTGCCCTTCACCATAAAGCCTTCAGGTTGCTTCATGTAGATCTCCTCTTCTAGATCCCTGTGAAGAAATGATGTCTTCACATCCATCTGTTCTATCTCAAAATCAAATGCAGCAACAACAGACAAAATTAATCTAATAGAAGTAACCTTGGCAATAGGAGAAAAAATATCACCAAAATCAATTCCCGGCACCTGGGAATAACCTTTTGCTACCAACCGAGATTTTTATTTCTCCACCTTGCCTTCTACATTCATCTTCTTTTTAAACACCCATTTTCTCCCGATGGGCTTCCTTCTAGCCGACAACTCCACCAGATCCCATGCCTCATTTTTGTGCAAGGATGCCATTTCATCAACCATGGCCTCCTTCCAAAGTTTTACATCCTCTGAATCTACTACCTCCCTGACAGTTCTGGGATCATCATTAGTTATATTTAAGGCAAAATTTGAACAAAAAGCAGATGGAATATACCTTTTTGGTTGTCTTCTTTCCCAAGATGATCTTCTCAAAGCTAGAGTTTGTGGCTCTTCCTCTTCTGAGTCTTCTTCTGTTGTAGAGTATGATTCATCCTCCTTTAGCTCAAACTCTATCTTCTCAGGTTCCTTTGGTAGGACTTCATGTGTAACAACATCTTTCACCTCTCTAAACACCACATCTCGGCTGTACACAACCTTCCTTGTTTCTGGGTTCCAAAGCTTGTAACCCTTTAAACCATCCTTATACCCAATAAAAATGCACCTTTCAAATTTATTATCCAGCGTGGTCCTTTTCTCCTTTGGAACATGTACATATGCATCACATCCAAATACCCTTAGATGTGAAAGAGATGGTTTCTTACCAGTCCATACCTCATGTGGAGTCTTATCCTCCAACGCTAATGAAGGTGATCTGTTAACTAAGTAACATGCAGTCTCCATTGCCTCTGCCCAGAATTCTTGTCCTAACCCGGTACCACTGAGCATGCTTCTTGCCTTTTCCATCAGTGTTCTGTTCATTCTTTCTGCAACTCCATTTTGCTAAGGTGTGTATGGATTAGTCTTCTGTCGTTCTATACCACACTTCTTACAGAACTCTTCAAATTCCTTCTTGCAGAACTCCCCACCATTATATATCCTCAGCGCCTTTATCTTCTTATCTGTCTGGTTTTCCACCAGAGCCTTAAATTCTTTAAATTTGTCAAATACTTCAGATTTCTTCCTCAAGAAATATATCCATGTATTTCTTGAGAAGTCATCTATGAATGAAACATAGTACACAGACTTTCCTAGTGATGGAACTGACAAAGGTCCAAACACATCATTGTGCACAAGTTCTAATATCTTGTTTGCCCTCTTAGCACCAGAAGGAAAACTCACTCGATTCTGCTTCCCATATACACAATGTCATAGAAATCGAAATCCAGAGAGAAATTAGACATACCTTCTACCATAACATTTCTATGCAGTATCCGAAGGCCCTTCTCTCCAATATGTCCAAGCCTTTGATGCCATAGCATGGTCTTTTCTCCGAAGACAACTAGGATTTCTGCTCCACTTTCAGGAACCACAGAATTGTTACACCCATCAATAAAAGTGCTACCTTGTAGCTTGTACAGAGTTCCAGTCTGAACTCCCCGCATTAATACCAGTGTTCCCCGAACCATCTTGCAGGCATCTTTCTTGAACACTGTTTTTACACCTGCATCATCCATCTTGCTTACAGAAATCAGATTTCTGGCCAATGCAGGAATATTCAGAACACCAGGAAGTGTTCTAATCCTTCCACCTTGTAGCTTCAGCTTGACTTTTCCACGTCTGATGATTCTGGCCTTCTTATCATCCCCTAGTAATACATCGCCGCCATCATATTTCTCATACTCGTAGAACCACTCCCTATGGGGGGTGAAGTGAAAGGATGCACCCGATTCAATCAACCATGACTCATGATCTACATGTGTATTTGAAGAAGAAGCCAAATACACATCCCCACCTTCATCCGAGGTGGTTTTTGCCTCTGCAGAAGGAGCATCATCAGATCCCTTTCCTTTCTCAAGAGCTTTAGATCTGCATTCGTTTTTGTAATGTCCTCCCTTTCCACATTTCCAACACACCTTTACAAACTTTCCAGGAGATTTAGATCTCCCTCTAGATTTGGATCTCCCACTCGAAACCTTATTCTTGTTTCTGTTTTGGGACCTTCCTCGTACATATAAGGCATCTCCATTCTAGCCCTCCATATTTCTCCGTCTCATTTCCTCCAACAACAAGGCTGAGACAATGTCATCAAAATTCAAGGTATTTGTATTGCTACCTATTGCAATAACCATACTGTCCCATGAGTCTAGTAGAGAACACAACAAACTGATGCACTTATCTTCATCTAAGATTTTAATATCAATAGATGATAACTGACTTACCACAGTATTGAAGGCGCTTAGATGCTCTTTCACCGAGTCTCCATCCTTCATCCTCAGGTTGTACAGCTTTTTCCGCAGGAACAACTTATTCACCAGAGACTTAGATTGGTACAAAGTCCCAAGTTTTTCCCACAAATTTTTCGTCGTAGCTTCCCCAGATACATTCAACAATACTGAATCTGAGACACACAACCGTATTTTGCTCTTAGCCTTTCATTCCAGTTTCTTCCAGTCTTCATCTAACATTGCCATTGGTTTAGTACCTGGATCTACCATTATCCACTGATCTTTATCCACCAGTAGATCCTCCATCTTGAGCTTCCACAACTCAAAACTCTGACCATTAAATTTCTCGATCTCTATCTTTCTTCTGCTCGCCATCTTCTTTCACAGCAAGAATCGATCCTGCAAATCTGCCACTGAACAGGGTCTACCTCAGGCCCAAGAAAAAAACCCTCAGCAACAAAGGCGTCCCCTTGAAGCTGAAACATCTCTGATACCAAATCTAGGTTTTAATCCTGAACAAAAATTATCAACACACGAATCTTATAACAGAAAATAAACAATAGCGAGAGCATAAAACATAAAACAGATAAACACAGAGATTTTCCCCTGGATCCCAAATTGGGACGACCATCTTGATTTTTCATTATATTCTTTTTAGTGTTACAACACATATATATACATGCTAAAGCATACATAAACCCCAATCCATTAACCCTGGATTAGAACATAACCGTAGTTCCCTTGACCGGATCTACAAAATACCAGGGGCCGAAAACCATCGTACCCCAAAACCATGTGCAAACTCATGCAAAAAACATGGGTGGGTCCGCCTATGAGTGGGACCACATACCAAAAATATTTTTGCCGGGGCGCTGCCCTGAACCCCAATAGGGGGGGATGCTACCCCCCCTGTGACCCCCTTATTGCGCCTGGCGCAACGTACAACGTGTGGGGATAGTCGTGGAAATAATATAACACATACCCAACATAAATTTACAACTTTTAATTTAAGAAATCTTGCCTTGGTTTTTGTCAAACCAGGGGGAGATTGTAAATTTTGCAAGACATAATCAATATCTATATACCAGGTGGAAGTGACAAAACTCTCTAATATCTGTGGAGTCACCATCTCCTCTTCTCCATCAAGAGTAGCTAAAATTTTTATATCCAATGCATGAAAATTTGATCTGGTCATTAATTTGGCTAACCCTTGACCTTTGATAGCTTTGTTGGTTTTATTTCAATGTCATACTCCAAAATAATTCCTATCCATTTACCTATTTTTCCATTTGGATCATTGGAGTAAGGATATCCTTCACTACTGCACTTGGAACAAAATAAATTACGTGAGAATGCAATACATACACTCTGAAGTATTTTAAGGAATTTACTAAAAAAAAAACCTTGTTTTTCCATGATATTATACTTCAAAGAAAAATCTCTCAGTCCTCTACTGAAAAAGGCTATAGGTTGCTCATGTCCTCCTTTAATTTTCTGTAACAATACTGCAACAATAGTGTGTTCTAAAGAAAAATAAAATATTATGAAATCTTTAGTGTAATCCAGACTAATTAAAACAAGAACATGGGTCAAAGCTAACTTTACTTCACTGAATGATATTCTTGCTTTAGTGTTCCACTCTTTTTCATTGTCTTTCCTTAACATATTAGTGATATTTTTCAAAATTTCAGCCAAATTAGGAATAAATCTCCTCAAATATGTTTATTCTACCAATAAAAGATTGAACTTCCTTCTTGTTTCTTGGGGGATAAATTTTCATGATTGCTTCAATTTTATTGGGATCAATTTTGATACCATCCTTTGAGATTATATGGCCTAATAATTTTCCCTCTTCCATCCCAAAAAGGGATTTCTTTGGGTTTAAGGAAATGCCATACTTTCTGCAATTTTCAAACAAAATTCTTAAATGATGCACATGATCCTCATCAAATTTGGATAAAACAGTAATATCATCAAGATATATGACAATGAACCTATCCTTTTCATCTGAAAAGTAAATATCCATTGCTCTTTGAAACGTTGCTCCTAAATTCATAAGTCCAAACAACATATTGACATACATAAATGTTCCCCATGGTGTTGTGAAGGTCGTCTTATCTTGATCGTATGGATGTACTAAAATTTGGCTATAGCCAGAGAAACCATCAAGTAATGAATTTTTCTGGACCCAACTACTCTCTGAAGTATATGATTAATTTTTGGTAGTCGATAATTTTCCTTAAGGGAAACCTTATTCAAGTTCCTGAAGTCCACACATAACCTTATTTCTCCATATGTCTTCCTTACTGGCACTAAATTTGAGATCCATTTAGAAAATCTCAAGGGCACTATGATTTTAGCATTGAAGAGTTTTCTAACTTCTTTCTCAATTAAGGGGAAAAAACAGGATTTACTCTTCTTAGTTTGTGTTTGAAAGGTTTTTGATCTTCTTTAACAAGAATAATATGTTGAATAATACCTTTATCATAAACCTTTAAATCTTGATATCCCCATGCAAAAACATTAGTGTGTTCCTTAACCAAATATATGTATCTCTTCTTTTCTTATGGAGACAATGAATTTGAAAGTTTCACAATTTTGGGATCTTCTCTAGTACCTATATTGCAATCTTCTACTTTAGACCTAGTTGGCTATATTGTAAGATTGTTAGCAACATCGTTAAAATCAAATAATTCTTCAAGTGGCACTAGACCTCTTGGTATTGTGTTTTTCTTAAGTTGTAGTATTTCAGATTCTTTAAAATTCTCACTGGTTTGATTGAAAATGGTTTCCTTTTCACTACAATCAATATTGTTTCCTATATCAATGTTTAAATTCTCAAATTCATCCTTTAATTTCAAGAAATTGTTGAGTTGTTTGCCTCTCTCAAATACTTTCTAGTATCTAACATTATCAGGGACTACAAGTCTATGTTTTACATCAAAATGTAGCTTCTTGCTTGCTCTAAAAGGAAATTTTCATGTACTTTATGACGTAGCTAATGCCTCAACAAATACATTTTGATCCCTGGGAATAATGACAACTAATATTATGGAAAATAAAGTAAAAATTCTAAAACAACATTTCTGTATACTCTCATTCTTGGATGTTTGGCTGAATGTTCACCTTTGATTTGTTTTATAATAAGTTTTGAGCCTCCATGAATTGAAATTATTTTAGCGCCTAATTTTTTCAACTTTTGGAGATCTAATAATAAAGCCTCATATTCAGTGACATTTTTTGTACACTAAAAATTAAGTTATATGAATATTTATTTGATGTGCCTGATTTCATGTCTAAAATCCATATTATAGCACCATCCCCTTATTTACTGACCACTCCATCGAAATCCATGTTCCATAATCCATCTTGTTGTTCTTGTTTTTTAATTTCAATTTTTGGTTTTCCATTTTCTATTTCTTCTGATTGAATGTCCACAGTTTTACCTTCCCCTTCCAAAAAAATATCATTATATAGGATGAAATAATCCATGTCTGAATGTACACAATAAACTGGATAGTTATTAGGTTTATCCTAACTACTCACCATGTATTTCATACGAGTTTCTCTATATAATCTCCTTTGTTGACAAAAATAAATAATAGTTGCATATGCCATATTCATCTGTAATGTGCCTTGCAACTTTTATCCCCATGATCTTGATAAGAGAATACCATATTTGGGAGGGATTTCTGCCACAACAATGTCCATTACTAGACTTTTTGCTAGAATAAAAGTTACACACAAATATTTTATTAATCTAAGACATCTTACTCTATTTGAATCAAAAGAGTAAAGGTATTTGTAAGGTCTAGTTATATCTAATCCCAATTTTTCCATAATAACCTTTGGCATCAGGTTGTGTGGAACACCAAAATCCAACATGGCATTGTGCAGAATAACATCATGAATTTTAAGACTAACATAGAATGGAAGAACATTTCCATTTTTTATAATTACAAATATTTCAGGTCTAAACAGTAATTTAGGTTGGTCATCAGTTACATTAACGCTATTTGTTCCTTCTTCAATTTTTAGTGCCTTTACAACTTGATTTATATATACATCCTTTTTCACTAATTCAAGCAATGGGATAGGAATTTTAACCTTTGACAGTTCAATCTCAATGTTGAAAGAAGATTGAGGATTTTCTATTTCTTTAACATCTGCATCTTGTTTTTTAGGAACTTCATTTGAGGTGTTCACCTTTGTTTGAATTGTGGAAGGTGTATTAGTTGGGATATTCTTAGGAGGATTTATTGCAACTTTTTTACTTCTCAGATTGTATTGTTTGTGTACTTCCATAATGGAATCTTAATATCCCTTTTGATAATATGTTGATTCTACAGGTATATCCTCTGGTTGTGATAATAATAAAAGATCTTGTTTATCCTTGGTAAGGAAAACAACATATGTCTCTCCTTCCCCAAAGAGATTAGTTTGATCTTATTATGATTCTTCTATAGTTCCTTGTTCTTCTTCAGCAAAATTTTCTTGAAAAGGAGGCCCAATTTGTTGTTGATTAGCTTGGTTTCCTTTTCTCTTTGTTTGATTTGAGGTTGTTGTCTTCTGAAATTTGGATTCTTTATTTGAGGCTCTCCTTGAGCTTCTCTTAGTGGAGCTATGTCAGTCAAAATTATTCTTTCCATCATCCTTTCCATGGTTTTAACTAAAGTGTCCAATTTGGCATCTGATGAAGAAAAATAAGGTTCTCCATTAATGGTCACTCTTCTTTTAGTCTTTAACTTTGCCCTTTTTTCCAACAAATTTTCATCTACATTGACAACATTTCTTTTCATTTCTTCCAAGGAAACTGGATTTCTTTCTCTCAATTGATAAACCATATCAACATCAAACCCATCTGGAAATCAGATCAAAGCTAGCCTACGTGGGGCTTTTATTTCTTTTGGGAAAGAATTGCAAAGATTATTGAATCTATTGCAATAGTACTAAACTATTTCCCCTGGGGCTCTTCTAAATTTTTCATATTTTGTAAGAATATGGAGTGGATTATTTTTTATTTCATACATAGAGAGAATTTTTTGATGAAATTGTTGCAAATATGCAATACTACCAACTGGTAATCCCATGAACCATTTTCTAACTTCCCCCTGCTAAAATTTGTGCAAAGTGTCTCATTTTCACATCATCATTATCAACTTATTCTAATTCTGACAAATCATTCATCTTTTCTATATTCTGTTGTGCTGTGACAGAGCCAATGCCATCAAATTGGGATATACGTCATGCATAAGTTTGGGGCATGGAATTAAATGGTTGTTGCAATACCAAAGGAGCATATCGGGCTGCCATAGTTGGAATATGAGGGGCTGATGAAATTACAATAGAGCTTGATATTGGGGGTAGTAAGGGTGGTGGAGTTATAATCTGGTGAGCTGATGTAGAAGGAGTATGAACCACTGATGAAATAGAAACAACAGAAAAAAATGAAGTCAAAGGAGAGGTGAATGATAGGGCTGGAGAAAAAATAGTAGAGGGTTGTTCTATGAATGATTCTTCAATAGTTTTATTTATTTCAGCTGCAAAATATTCAAGCTTTTCAAAATGATGTAAGGTGTGTTTATCATATTGAGAAATCACAGGTTTCTGTAGAGAGATATATGGTATTAATTTAGTTTCATCTACAACTATTTGAGGGAAAAAGCTTTCTGATTTAGTTCCGAAAAGACTATGCTCAAAAGATAAATCAAATTGAATCTCCTTAACTATTATAAGGCTTTCTGGGAGTGAATTGACTCTTGGAAAAGGATTATTACTAGCTTGAATTTCTGTGAACCTTTTTTTCCTTATCACTTCTCAAGATTATGTACAAATTTATGAGGATTAGGATCTGGATGGGATCTCGTGTAAACCTTTCTAGGAGCGAGATCTTCAAAGAAAATATTTACAAGTGGATATATATATATATATATATATATATATATATATATATATATATATATATATATAGGTTTGGGTGGAAACATCAACCTAATAGATTTCTATTTCACTGTCACTCATAGGAAATAGTTTTGAGACTTTGAAATCAATATTTACCAGGGAAATATTTTAGCTTTTTTGGATCATTCCCCAATATGGTCACCAAAATTTTATCACTTTGTAATTTTCCTAGGATGAGGAATAAAACTACAAAGGTAACCGCAAACCTACTTTTAAAGTCTGGATCTAGCCCTTCCAGCTTCAAAGAGGGATATCTCTATATGATTTTGATTTTTATGTTTGGATTTTCGGCTAGGTATGAAAGGAAAAAAAAATGTATTTCTTAATATTTTGGTTGAAAACTGGACGAGAATTCCATTAGACATGGAGTCATGATATATTAAGTAATCAATTAAAATAAATAGAGAGGGAGAAAATAGGGCGAGGTGGGAAAACTTATGGATCTTGTAGATATATTGTGGTGTGGATTAGATGAACTAAAATTAGGATCAATTAAATATAGAGTATACACAAATGAATTTTAAATTTAATATCAAAGAGAAAGCCTTGAAATTTCATAGCAAGCCAGAGAAAAGTATCAGAAATAAATTCGGCCCTTCATCTTCTTGTAAAAAATTTAAGAAGGAAAATATTCATGAGAAAATTGAATGGGAACAAAATTACAAGAAGGAGAGCATCACCATTTTCTTGACACAACAATCCTGAGATCAAACTTCCTCTATATTACTGAATTGGTTACTTCAAAATGTACTGCTTACAATCACATAAAATTATTTTATCCTTTCAAGTTCCAACCCTTTCTAAGTATTATTACAAAATATTTATATACTTCCTATTAAACTAACTTCAGATTCCAGAAAAGAATTGATCACAAAATAATATCTAACAAAGAGTTAGATATTTCAAAAATCTAACAATAAAATAAGAAAGGTGGATAAAATCTGTTGCACTGTTGAAATTTTGGAGGAAATCTGTTGTTGACTGTAGCTATTTCCCTGTTCTTCTTATTTGTTTGTTGCAAATTTTTTTGATCTTATTTTGTGCTTACTCCATCAGTTCCAACAACTAATCTCACCTTTCTTCACTTGGGATAGAATAATTTACCATATTACTAAATCTTTCATCTACGTCAGTGTATGTTTCAAAAGTTGGATTGTTGGAAAAAATGTGATGGATCTCATGTTGAATATGGAGATCGAATTGTAGGCCTTCTAGAAATTCTTCTCCACTGATAGCCCATTTTGAATTTGCAAATTTGGAAGCATCTGCAACAATGTTCCGCAGTTTCTCTTGATAATTTTCTATTGGAATCAATTTTCTAGTAGAATTCATGAGAGTTGGAAGTCCTTTATCCTGTAACAAAGAAAACTTCTTGTTGAATCTTCTGACTTGTAACTCCAGTTCTTTACACTTGTTCTCCAACTGCACCATTATATTTTTCTTCATCAACACCCTTTTGACCTCCATTACAATTTTTTTATATCCTGGATGTTCAGTTATTCTAGCTCATCTTTTCTTTTAGAATTTAACAATATTATTATTTTATGTGCTTCCTCTGGCCTATGTCCAATATCAATATTGGTGTTCTCAACTACCACTTTAACTCTGTGCACCGATTCTTCTTGTTCAAAAATGATTTGAATGGATGGCCACAATTTTATAATATTGGCATTGATATTTTTCCAAATGATGTTTTTGGCCTCTCCGAACATCTAAATTATGAAGGATTTATCCTCATATTTTTGAATTATCTGAAGGAGTTTAAAATTATTTTCACTTCTTCTAGATATTTTTCACTTGCATTCACAAGAAAATGGTTAACAAATTTCTTGAAGTCTTCATTATCCTCATTTATTTCCATCACTTGCATTTGGAATTCCTCAAGCTCTTCCAAATACTTGTGATACTCTCGCCATTTATCAAAATCAGGTTTGTCTAGTTACTGAGCTCTTTTCTTCATCTGTTGCACCCACCTTGCAGAAATTTTGATGCTTTTGTTGCAGGACTTCTAGACTCCACCTTGGGCTCCTCTAATTGGTCAACATATACAACCTGTTTACCTTTTTCCTGTGTAATCAGCTTAGGGGGTTCCTTTGATTCTTCTTTTTTTTGGGTTTCTTGTTCATCTATTAATCTAATCTCTCTATTCTATCTCTTCAAAATGGATATTTTGAGCCGAGCTTTAGCCAAAGCATCCTTCATCCTAGAAATCGTAGGGTCCTCTTCCTATATATAAAAATTTGGAGCCTCTTCTGCATCTTACCCTTTTTCATCTACTTCTTTTTTATCTTCTGGAATAACATCAATTGGTTAAGGAGTTGGCTCCTCAAAAACCTGCTTAGCCTTTGACCTAGTTCTAAGTCTCAATAAAAACTACGCAACATAAAATATCTCCTCTGCTTGCAATTCTATTACCTGAGCCTTTGCACTTGAACTTCTACCACATGAAACTCTAGTTCTTGAACCTTATTCTTTCCTTTTTTACTTGGCTTCTTACCTTGGCCTACTTTCTTCACTACTTTCTCAACCACTGGCTCATTTTTTGGCTCTTATTTCTCCTCACAAACAGCCATGGGTGAAATATCTACTTGAGGTAGAAGACCTAGACTTGACAAAAAAAAATTCCACGAGATTTTCTTCTTTTCAAGATCATACATAACCAAAATATTTATCAAAGAGGAATGAAATAGTGTGGACATGTGACTGTCTTTCTTAGATTGCACTTTCTCTTCCATCCTCCCTAGGCTCTTAAACAAATAGTACGGTAGATTCATAATATTTTTAGTGGTGAAATGTACCAAAAGTCTGAGGCGAAATTGATTAACGCTGCTGAACCTACACTCACAGGTGAAATATCTTTGAATAACCTTGAGTAACTGGCTATGAAGATTCTGGAGGTATGTGCGAGGAAACGTAGTTTCAAATTTATTTTTGAATTGTGGCTTTACAAACTCTTTGAAAAATGAGACATTTAAATCATATTCCTTAAACCATCTCTCTCCATTTGCAGGGATAGATGTGACATCAACAATAAGCTTCTCTAAAATACCCATCTCCAGGTTCCCTAACTTAACTTTTCCCTCCTTGAAATTCAAGGAAAATAAACTAGCCAACTGAGACCTACTATTTTCTCACAGAAGGGGATACATATTGAGCTTTTAAAGGCTGCTCTAATCAATGGATTAGAGTTGACTAGGTCTAGGTTTTTTGGCTCTATTCGTACAATTTCCTGGCCCTTTTTACTTGTAGTGGGAGGCATCTATCTTTTTACACAGGGCAAGATTCTTTGGATTTTTTGGCAAGCTATGTGGATAACAACAACAATATAAATATTCGTGTTGGACAAGAACAACAGCAGGAAGTTATTTATAGACACACTATGTAATGGAGAAGATGGCATACTGACATATTTAAAGACTGGTGGAAAATTAAGAAAACCTATAGACCTTTACCTAGACCAACTCAACATATGACAAGACTCACATTTCATTTATAAAGCCCCAATTCTGTTTTTCAACTTAACATTTGCGTGGCACAGGGCATGCACAACAACTTGGAGACATGGGACTAACAAGACTTGACCAACCTTGAATTACGCTCATTAAAAAACATTAGGATTTTGACTCATAAGATTGTACCTTAGGATTAGCAGAAAAGTGAAAAACAAGTCGTGTCAATACTGTGTAGTACCGGAGGAACACTACGGAACAATTGTGTAGCACTGTGTGCAACTATTCTGAAATGGGTGGATAATTTTTTATGCATTGAAAGCACCTCCCACTCAGTTAAACAAATTAAGATCTAGCTTATACTTGACTGTGCATAATTTAATACTTGAAACAGGTGTATGTGTTTTTAATTGTTTTGACTCTTTCTGTGTGACGAATTAAAAATTTGTTTTTTTTTTTTATATTAAGCATGTAAAAAAACCATAAATTTCAGAAAATAAGCATCAACACATAACAACAAATTTAATAAAGGAGTTCACCCGAATGTCGTGGGCTACGTCTCCTTGAGCCCTTGTCAATTGACTTGGATCTTTTGGATTATGATGGAAAATTTATTTTACAAGTTACTAACTCAAATCCAATGGTTTTTTATGTTGTACCAATGGGTTTATAATACCATCATACCCCTGTAATGACTACTATCTCTCTGGATATGGACCTCAGCTCCCTTAGACTTGACCTCTTCTGTCGATGCCCTTAAGCTTCTCTGAGCTTGAATGTGGAACTAACTCCTTAATAAGTACTTTTCTGTCCCTAAAACCTTATCTACTCTCTCCAGCATATATCAGACATCCAAAATAGACTGATCATTTTCTCCAAATGAGCTATGGCTCCCCAATTTACGCCTTCAACCACTTATGGCCCTAGGCTGCCCGAAACTTCCCTGTGGATTCTTCAACTCTAGAAGTCTCCAAATGGATTTGAAAATCCCTTTAATGGATTCATAATGTCCAAAATAGTCACAATAGACTATTGAAATTTTGAAAAAGGCCTCTGGTTGCTCTGGTTACGCCTCCAACACCTGGTGGCACCCTGTGGATCTAGGCTCACTAAAAACTTCTTTGAAGCATCTCAACCTTCAAAAGTCCTAAAAATATTCTGCAAATCCTTCCATTGGATTAATTAGGTTCAATATAGTCATAAATGACTATTTTTTTGCTGATAATTCTCTCTAGATGCTCTGGCTATGCCTCATTCTCCCAGTGGCCCCTGGTGGCCCTAGTGGCCCTTGGAACTTCTCTGAAGAAACATCACCCTCAGAAGTCCTCTGATGGCTTTGGAATGTCCAAGAAAGTTGAAATTTAGTATTCACACTCTCAGAATGGTCGAATAATGCTGAAGATAGAGTATGATCAATTTTTCCCATTAACACCTAAAACAACTCCACTAAATGTCAAGGACTTAACTTTAACAGGAATTACTTTTGGCATTTTCTGCACAAAATTAGGGCTGGCTAAACCTCCGCCAGTCTTGATCGCTGAGTAAACTATGGCATTTAAAATTTCAGTTGGGCACATGACCCCCAAACCGTGGTCTTCATAAATTTTAGAAGAAACCACGACCAAACTACAGTTTGGTTCAACTGAACTCTAGTTTGAACTGTGTGGTCAGCGTAACCGTCAGAGTTTTATCCGTGCCATGTGACTACTGCTACATTTTAATGCTGGAAAGAAATGCGCATCGGTGGTTTGGCCCTTGTTTCATGGGCTAAGGCCATATGGGGAGGGGGATGGCCCTTGGGGCTGGCCCCCTCCAACCCCCGACGCAATTTTAAGCAAACATTAAATAAAACCTTTGACCCCTTATGGTTAAGAACCAAGCTTAGGGGAGAAGGTAAAACGTGGGCATCTGGTGAGGAGGTCGCGGGGTCAACTCCTATCCGCTCCACCAATTTTTTTCCACACCACTAAGGGGACACGTGGCAGCCTCCGGGCTAGCCACATGTCACCCTCTGATTGGCCCGAAAACCACAACATACACCCAACTGTCAATATAACTGTTCCACTTGTCACAATCGGGTTGGCCTAGAAGGAATATTTTAGGGAATGTTTTGAGGAATATATCAGGAATATTCTTTTTGCTGATTGTACCTTTGACTAGTCGACCCTGGTCAAAATGCCAAAATTTGTAGTTTACTAGACTTTTTAAATTGCTATAACTTCTTCATACGGTGTCAGTTTTTTGAACCGTTCACGGCGCTAGAATCAAGAAGACGAGATCTATCTGGTCACTCAGGTTTAGCACACTTTAGAACACTTTGAAATTTGAGCTATCACTTAGGTCCTTGATCTAAATCTGATCACTCCTCCCCATTAGGAATCTTTTGGACCCCAAAGACCGATTATCTGTTCTGTAGATGAGAGTACAACACCCTCACTTTTCCAGCCTCCATACACTTTGCCTTGCTTGGCTTAGTGCCTTTGAGCCCCAAACTCGAAGGTAGTCAACGCTTCCCCTCTTTGATACTCTTGTCCTTCTGTGAAGAATTGTATCCTCTTTGAGCTCATCCAGAAATTTCTGGTGAGAAATCTTCAATTGAAAGTTGTTGAACATCATGTCCTTGATCATCGATCAAAGGTAGCTCAAACAAATGTAATTTTCCAACAGAAATATATGCATACATGACTGAAATTTTCATATGTACAAATGAGTGTATTTCTTACCGAGTTAAGAAGTCAAACCACTTCTTACCAAGCCACTTCCATGGCGTTTTTTGCTGCTGAAAATATTCTTCTTGTGAAACATCTGTTCTCACATCAAGGATGGAATATTTGGTTCCAGTTTCACCAGTATTTTTATCCTCTTGCTTCATGTGCTTGAGATTATTGGTTGGATGCAATGTCCAACATTGGGCAATGAAATGTCCCTTCTTCTGGAAATGTGTGCAAGTCTTTTGCATCTTTTGAGCAAGTTTCCTTCTCTTAATTTTTTTATTGTATGCCTTCATTCTCTTCCAGCACTTGGAAACTTCATGGTTACACAAACCACAATAGGAACAACAACTCTTTCTTCCATTCATGCATGCAGATTTGCCATGCTTAACATAAACATAATCAAATTGACTATGGGAAGAATTATACCTTGAATTTTTCTTTGCATGTCCATATTTTTTACCTTCTTGAGGAGATGAACTTGAAGAATTCCAGCTTTCTTTTGAAGAACAACATTAGTGTTCATGTCTTGATAACTGTCAAAACTCTCTTGCTCACCATCAGCTACATGTCTACACACATCTTGCTGCAACATAGGCTTCAAACAATGGCATTCAACTTGAAAAAAAACTTGAAATGTTTATGGGTTTGAAATTGCAACAAAATTTCTCCTTGGAGTTGTCTCAAATGCCTTCATGGCTTTGGATTTTTCGCCATAAGATTGAACATGGCGTAGACCAAACTTCTTAGGCCTTTCCTAAACCATAGTAGGATCAATCATGCCTTGTACATTTTTTCCTAGACCCTTGCCTTCATAGCCCATTTTTAACATCAATTTGGACCCTATACCTCTAGTGTTTTTTTCAAATGAACCTACACATCTATCTGAAGAGGAAATTGAAGACAAATTTGAGTGATTTAACTCTGCTTCAAGCATGTGTTTACTTAAGGCCTCTTGCGCATGATGGAGCTACATCTCCATCTCATGCATTCTTTGAAGTAGTCCTTCTTTCTCTTGCTTCATAGTAACCAATTGCTCATAAACTCTAGGGCTTTCCTTTCCATCTTCATACATAATTTGCACCATATGCTTCAGGATGTAGAAATCCCGCTTCATCTCTTCATCAAAGAGTTTTGTAAAGGATGATTTAGAAACCTCAATTGAAGAAGTTGTCATCATTATGTAAATGAATTAAAGAACTTCAACAACAATACAAAAAGCTTCAAAAACAATTGATAAAGCTTATAAACAATATGGTTGTAGATTCAAGCTCTTTTCTGCAGCTTGTATCTCTTCTTCAAGCCACCTTTTGAAAACAATCCCTCTTGTGCTTCAAGGGTTGCCTTGAGGTCCTTTGGGTAAGGAGAATGCTTTCAACCTTCTTCCTTCTTGTCCTCTTCTCGACTTAGCTAGCAGTATCTCCCCTTCACCTCTAGCAAACTCAAACTTGTAAGCATCAGTCAATTTGCAAAAAGTTAAATTATTTGACTGTTAAACACATTTCAAGTCAAACAAGAAAGCTAGTGCTCTGTCAAGCAAGCAACCTAGTTCTCTAATACCACCTGATCTGAAATGGGTGGATAACTTGTTATGCATTGTAAGCACCTCCCACTCAGTTAAACAAATTAATATCTAGCTTATACTTGACTGTGCAAAATTGAATACTTGAAACATGTGTATGTGTTTTTTACTGTTTTAACTCTTTATGTGTGAGGAATTAAACATTTGTTTTTTCTGATATTAAGCATGTACAACAACCATAAATTGCAGAAAATAAGAATCAACACATAACAGAAAATTTAATAAAGGAGTTCACCCGAATGTCGTGGGATATGTCTCCTTGAGCCCTTGTCAATTGACTTGGCTCTTTGGGATTATGATTGAAAATTTATTTTACAAGTCACTAACTCAAACACAATGGTTTTTTATGCCATGAAAATGGGTTTATAATACCATCATACCCCTGGAATGGCTACTATATCTCTGGAGATGGAGCTCGGCTCCCTTAGACTTGACCTCTTCTGTCTATGCCCTTAAGCTTCCATGAGCTTCTCTATGGCACTAAATCCTTAAGAAATAATTTTATGTCCATGAAAAATTATCTATTGTCTCCATAATATATCAAACATCCAAAATATACTGACGATTTGCTCCAAATGAGCTCTGGCTCCCCAATTTAGACCTTAAACCCCGGATGGCCCTAGGTTGCCCAAAACTTCCTTGTGGTTTGTTTAGCTCTAAAAGTCTCCAAATGGCTCTTAAATACCCTTCAATTGATTTATAATGTCCAAAATAGTCATAATATACTATTCACTTACTGAAAAAGGCCTTTGGCTGCTCTGGTTACGCCTCCAACACCTGGTGGCACCTTGTGGCTCTAAGCTCACTGAAAGCTTGTCTGAAGCAGATTGGCCTTCAAAAATCCTTCCATTGGATTCATAAGGTTCAATATAGTCAGAAATTACTATTGTTTTTCTTAGAAATCCCTCTGGTTGCTCCAGTTATGCCTCATTCTCCTGCTGGCCCCTAGTGGCCCTAGTGGCCCTTGGAACTTCTCTGAAGAAAAATCACACTCATAATTCCTGAGATGGTTCTGAAAACCTCACAAATGGATCTATAATGTCTAAGAAAGTCGAAATTGACTATTCACACTCTCAGAATGGTCGAATAATTCTCAAGATAGAGCATAATCAATTTTGCACAGTAACACCTAAAACAACTCCACTAAATGTGGAGGACTTAACTTTAACTGGAGTTACTTTTGGAATTTTCCACACAAAATTAGGGTTGGATAAACATCTACTAGTCTTTAATTTTGAGTTAACTATGGCATTGAAAATTCCGATTGGGCACATGACCCCCAAACCGCAGTCTTCATAAATGTTAGCGGAAACCATGACCAAACTGTAGTTTGGTTCAATTGAACTCCCGTTTGAACTGTGTGGTCCGCGTAACAGTCAGAGTTTTATCCACTCCATGTGACTACTGCTGCAGTGTAATTCTAGCGGGTAAAGCGCACCGGTGGTTTGGCCCTTGGTTCATGGGCTAAGGCCATATGGGGAGGGGCCTTGCCATCGAGGCTGGCCCCCTCCAACCCCCAACGCAATTTTAAACAAACATTAAATAAAACCTTTGACCCCTTATGGTTAAGAACTAAGCTGAGGGGAGACAATAAAATGTGAGCATGCTGGCGAGGAGGTCGCAAGGTTGACTCCTGTCTGCTCCACCAAAATTTTTCCACACCACTAAGGGGACATGTGGCGGCCTCCTGGCTCGCCACGTGTCACCCTCTAATTGGCCTAAAAACATCAATGTACACCCAAATTTCAATAGAATTGTGCCACTTGTCACAATCAGGTTGGCCCAAAAGGAATATTCCAAGGAATATTCTAAGGAATATTCCAAGAATATTCCCTAGAATATTCTTTTTGCTGACTGTACCTTTGACTAGTCAACCATGGTCAAAATGCCAAAATTTGTAGTTTACTGGAATTTTCAAATTGCGATAACTTCTTTATACTGTGTCGGTTTTTAGAACCATTCACGGTTCCAAAATTAGGAAGACGAGATATATCCGGTCACTCAGGTTCAGCACACTTTCTAACACTTTGAAATTTGAGCTATCACTTAGGTCCTTGATCCAAATCTGATCAGAAATGATGGTTGGGTAGAAATAGTGTGCAATGATGGTTGTGTAATGGCTGTAAATATACTCTCGATCGTTGTATTTGCTATGGATCAATCTAAGGTCTTCGACTTTGATGATTTACCAACACAAACTGAGCATGAAGATACTATGCAGAGATTATGGTGGTAATTTCATTTTTATTTGAACTGCACCAGTTTGTCTTGTAGTATGATGTCATAAGGCACTCCACTTAGAATGGTATGATCAATAGTGCAAGTGGAATTATTAGAACATTAGGGAGCATGCATTCTTTGGATAGTGGGGGGATATGGGTTAGGTCATGCATGAGAGGTAATTATGGCCTTTTGGGGAAATAAAATTAGATGGGATGGAATGGATGGGTGGTAAGAAGGGGAATTAATTAATGAATGATGGGAAATTAGGTTATGGAATTAGGGAATCAAGGGTAGTTTAGAGGAGGGAATAAGAAGTAGAATATTCTTAAAAGACCATATTCCATGAGTAACAGAACTTTGACTGTAATGGACTTAAGTGAAAAATTTTGACAGACATATACCCCTTGACTTGACTATTCAAAAATGTGCAACCATGAATCCCAATGACTCGACGCTATTTCACGCTTTGACTGAACCACTTGATGAAAAAAATTTGGTGATGTCTAACAGTGACCTTTGAACTTATGGTAGCAGTAATGGTCATAGGTTCGACTTATTTACAAACTGAAAATTAAATAACACAAGAGACATTCGACAATGAAAAATACTGACCCTAACACTTTCAATATTTAAATGTGAGTGGACATTGCTTAAAGATACCCATAATTTAGAGGCAGTCATGGTTGAGTTGGTTAATGATGAATAAATCATCTCACCTTGTTTGTGCAAATCAATCTGAAAAATTGCATGAACCCTTTTAGTGTCAAATGAAAATATTAAAGCCTTATAATGCTCAATAGTCGTGGGAGTTGGCACTGTGGGCTCCAAAAGGGCCATTTGAAACTTCCCTTTTTTGAATAAAATGTATATAACAATCTATGTTGAGTGGTGGTAGTTTTCTTCTAGAATTCTAAATATGTTGAATATTTGAGAGCTTCATTTTTCAATTTGATCTTTCTATATATTTTAAAAATACTTTGTTGTTGTGCGGATACCTGAGATGAAGATGACACACATGACTGTGTTATGTCTTCAGCATTAGTGAAGGGAGTCATTGAACTTGTTAAGATCACTATTTCTTGATCTTTAGTTTCCCTTTCCTCTGATGATTGTTGTGTAGTATTGTTCTATCTGTCATATTTGATGTCAATGATGATGTTATCCTTAGGGTTCATATTCTTTCTTATTTTAAAAACTTGAAAAGCCCATGACTTTGAATCGGTGGGAGACATGCTTTATATGATTCTTTTCGTATATTTATCTTTTGGAACTAGAGTCTGTAAAGAAGTTTGGTTGACAAGTTTTTCTTTAGCCTCCTGCAAGGTGTTTTCATTACAATCTTCTTGGTTAGTATATTGATAAATATATGGCCTTGGTGTATGTGCATATGGGGTGCTCTTTTTTTCAACTCTTAGCTTCAAAATTATGCCTAGGGGTAGGACCATGTGAAGCTTGGCTTGAATTTCATCTTTTTCAAAATATCCTCCACTTCTTTAGATGATTCTCTGGTATTTATAATGGAGGGACCTACATGGGCCTTCAATTTAAATTGTGCCTTCTTCTTATTAGATATAAAATTTAACTCATCCATATTCAATATCTTTCTGGTGTACTCTAGTGCAAAAATCCTGAGTGGCGAAAATACTAGAAGTATGTAAGGAGGAAGCTATGATCCATAAATCTCGATTTTTGTATAGTTATGGTACAAGTACCAGTCTACAACCTTTGGCTGCTTTGAAAGGTGAAAATTTTTCTTGATTTTCAGTAAAATCCTTGGGATGACATTGCTGCCAAGAAGACACAAAGATGTGTGAAGAAACTTATCCACAAAATCTATATATGCATACTAGAGAAGTCTAGTGGATTACCAATAATGGGTTACCCTTATAATCCATCTTCTACAATGTGAATTTGAATCTATCTGCCTGATGAAACAACATGAGATACACTAAAACTAATTGGTGTTTGAAGACACCTTCAACTTAAACTTCATAAATTAATCATGCATGACATCAGACAAGAGTTGAATGTAATTAAAGAGGATTGAAGGTTTCTCTCCAACTGCAAATAATGAAAAGAATCCTAAAAAAGAACTTCTTCATCCCACTGGAAATACAAAATAGGACATCAGTGTTGTGGGAAATTACTGCCTTTTGGCTAGGGAGGTATCTAAGATGACACCAGGAAGAGAACTTAGGGAAGAAATGAGTTTTGGGAAAGATAAAAGGAGGAAGGAGGGACTCCCAGATGCTTAAATCATCACTATGGTCCAAGTGTCTGTTCTTAGCCCAATTGTGGAGCTAATAAAGGTCAAATTCACACTGAGTCTATGAAATGTTGTACAAGGCATCGATGAGGGTAGTTCTATCAAGTTCAAGGACAAGTGGTATCATGAGATCCTCCTCGGGAATTTTTCCTTTTCCCTTTCGTACTGAAATTTTCAATTGTAGAGGAAAAATGAAAGATCAGGGTTATCATACTGCCTGTTTGGTTGGATTTTGCAGAGGAATGATTGACAAATGGCACTCAACAATGTCGAAGTGGATCGAGATTTTACCTGCACAAATTGAAAGAGTGTTGAAAGGGAAATTACTACAAGTTCTGAGGGGTTTTTATAATAGATTCAATTAGGATCGTAACTAAATTGTTACCGTTTAGGGGGCGGAAGCATTTAATTATCAAATGGGTCGATGGCAGGAGATATTTTAATGCTTAACATTTATTTTCATATTGGCGGGCGATTTGAATGGTAATAGTAAAATAACGTAGATGGAAGGAGGTGACGTGGATGGAGGAGGAGGATGTGGAGATATTTTACTGGCGAGAGGTTATAGATGGGCACAAGGACTAGGCATGGAAGCGATAGGGGGAAAGGGCGAGGGGATGGTGGTTTTCAAGGGGGGTAGGAGCAGTAAGTAGTTTTGGGAAGGTACCCCCCAAAAACTTTGAGGAATTGACACGTAACATGAGCAATGTTTGGAAAACCTGCTTTTCAGGACCCCCCCCCCCCCTCCCTCTGTTAAGTCACGATGGGTCGGGGGGGTTCGAAATCTACTTCCCGTTGTTGATCTAGGAAGGGAAAATCTCCAGCATCGATAGAAGCATGATGGTTACAATATACAATAAAAAATTAATTTCATATATATATATATATATATATATATATATATATATATATATATATATATATATATATATATATATATATATATATATATATCAAATCAAACTTTTCCTGATAATCAATGGCGACATTTATTGATAATTAATGGTGACATTTAAGCTTGCATGCCTTATGGGGTTTTCATCATGTTTATTTATTTATTTCTCTTCATATTTTTTTATTCCCCTCTTTTTTTCTTTTCACTTTTTTTATTTTTATATATTCTTATTTTTCTTTTCATTTTTCAAATTTTTCTATTTTCTTTTTCTTTTGATTTATCTATTTTTTCTATTTTTCATTCAAATACTTCAAATAATTTGTAGAATAGAAACATTATTTACAATATCCCATGGGATAAAAACCATATAATCATCAATTGATCACTATAATTTATAGGACCCTAACAGGGTACACGTGGTGTTGCGTACACATTGTGTAGGTGGTGTAGTGTACATGTGGTGTTGTGTGCACCTTGTGCAGGTGGTTCCGTGTACGTGTGGTGTTGTGTACACATTGTGTAGGTGGAATTGTGTACAGGTGGTACTGTGTACATTTTGTACATGTGATATTTTGTGCCCGTTGTACATGTTTTATTGTGTATATTTGGTACAGTGTTACGGGTATTGTACAGTCATTGTATCACGAGATGTGTATTTGTAGTATTGTATGGTGTGTATGCATATATATTATGTTGTAAAATGGGTGTAGGTGTATGTTTCATGTGGTACACCAGGTGTAGGTGTATGTGTCATGTTATAAACTAGGTGCAGGTATATGAGTCATGTTGTACACCAGGTGTATGTGTATGTGTTGCATTGCGTCGATATTGCAACAAGATGATGAGCTTTGTGGAAAGGAGTCGCCTTCACTAAGTGGGCCCATAGGCTATTTTTGGCACAAAGTCTATTTTTAGACTATGTCTATTTTTAGACATATGGATCATATTCTATGAGTTGCAGGATGTTATTTTTGGATGGTTGGTCAAGTCGGAAAAAAATAGATGGACTTCTATTTTTAGACATACTGAGTGGAATCTATTTTTAGATTGCTAGTCTAAAAATAGATATGTCAAATATTATTAGCTCTTAATAATATTTAGACTCTAAACATTATCTTATTCTCTTGGAGCACTTCAGTTAAGTGCACAGATGTGACACAGGAGCTGACAGAAGGAATTACGCTATTCCTGAGGGTTATGTGGAGATATTGCATGGATAATTCAGTTAGAACTCATGTGACAGAGTTTGGTGGAGTTGATTGAGGAAGTTAGTGGAGTTGTATTCAGTTTAACTAATCTAAACATAGTTGAGCTATTTGTATCCAGTTTAACTAATTGATATAATTAGTGAGAGTGGTGTGAATTAATTATTAATTAATTCACTAATTATAAACTCATTAATCAACTAAAGAATGCATCAGTTAACTTCAGTGCATGGACAGTTTCAGTGGAGACCAGTGCAGAGATAGGTGAAAGAGCAGGTTAACTATCAGTTGTGACTATACAGTTGCTATTTGAAACACACAGATAGGTGGAGAAGCCCATGAGGATTGCGCAGTACAAGCCAAGTGGTTTATCTATTTAATGAAGCCATCCCATAGCATTCAAATAGAAATAGAGGCTGGCTATCAAGTGGCAAAATATTGGAGCATGTGTTTTGCTAGATCTAGCTTGATAGTGTGTAGCAATTGGACGTGGTGCTGAGAGCTTGTGAGGAGCTTTGTACTATGATTGTTACATGATCTCCATGACATATAATATACAGATATTTGGGGTTTTTAGCTTTAAGCTTTCCCATGAAATACTATGTTCATATGTGTGATTGTTTATGGTTTTAAGGTGTGCATGCAATTGATTTTATTTCCGCATGTGATGATCAATGGTAGAAGAGATTCTTTATTATGCATGAAGCTAAAATAGTGTGTGATCAGGAGAATCTCAGTGAATAATATATCAGTTATTCAAATTTCTACACATTGTATATTGTGTGTGTGTGTGTGTGGGTATGGTGTACAGTGTGATGGGACATGAAGATATGGGATTATTTGGGCCCTTTCTTTTCTATTGAGAGTTGAGACGGTTTAGTTTCGGGATACCCTTGTTTCTATTAAGGGTTGAGGTGGTTTAGTCTCTGATTCCATATTGAGGGAGGAGGTTGTTTAGCCTTCGGATTCCCTTGTTGATTGAAGAGAAGGCACTGGGTGCTTTTTTGGTTTGCAAACCAATTCAATATGTGCACGGAAAGGATAAAGAACATAGGAAAAAGCAAATAATCATTGAAAGATAAGTATTAGTACTTTACTTAAGTTTTTAATTATGCCTGTGATCTATGATTTTGGTTATGATGGTTACATGTGACTTATGATTCTGATTTATGATGGTTTAGTTTTCAACTAACCAGATGTGATATGTTTATACATGATGATTTGATCAAACATCTAGTTTGACTTGTTGTGACAGGAAGTGAACATAAATGCAAGTGTACCATATTGACGGACCACCAATGAGGTATGATTTGAATTTATTTCAATTCATTTTAGTCTAATGGTAGTTATGTGCTTCGTACAGGAAAGCAGGGTAATGCCTAGTTTGGGTCGTTGAAACTGAATACAATAATTAGTAGCAACATCAAAAAGGAACGGGAAAAAATAGCAATATGTTGGTAAAGAATTCAGGAGTGGGGCCATTGTGGGACACTGGTACCCAATAGTGTCCATTTATTTCCATGAGTATGCTATGAACGCTATGATGGTTTTGAGGCAGGGATATGCCTTGGTTTTGAGGCAACAATATTTCTTGGTTTTCAGACCTTTCGATATGAGGAAACCTTTCCAAGTGATGGATCGCCCGAGAATGGGGATGTCAAGGAAATTGGAAGGTGAGTAACTGCATGGAAGGGGGTGGATGGATTTCCCGCGGGGTTGTGTAACATAGAAGGGGAGTCCTGGGAATGGATTTGTTTTGGCCATTATAATTTCCAGATGGAATCAGATGCACATTGGGAGTGTGCCTTGGAAAAATGATATGGTAATTATTCACTTAGAGAATGGTGCACGATTGTAGTGTTAGACATTGGATGCAAATTTGACTTTGAGAATTGATTATCGACTTCCTGGGAAAGAGGTGAATCCTAGTATTAGTTTGAGGGTGGATGTGTAAGCCTTTGGATTCCCTTATTGTGGATGCAGACATCGTATCCTTTTATTTGCTGGTTGAGAAAATTTTCATATGTATATATGTGTATATTATTATAAATATTGTATTGAGATGGATTTATAAGGCTCCATGAACATTATGGTTATTTGTTGGTTGAAGAAAATGTGCATAACTATACATGGTTTTTATTGTAAATACCACAATGAGTTGTGTTATAAAGCTCCAGTACATGGTATGATTGTCATGTTTTCAACGGGCTGCTAATTTTAAATAATGCAACGAGTTAGATTATAAAGCTCCATAGGAATTATTTTTTTGGTTTTTAGTGGGTTTTATAGTTGTAGATGTCATAGAACACCGAGGATGGTGTTCCCCAAAGGCGGAGGGGTCTGTAACAACCCCGGGTTAAAATTTCATGTGATAAAATTTAATAAAGGGAAAATAATACCAAGGTCATGGGACACATATTCCAAGCTAAATGTTGGGAAAAATATCCGAGTGGGTGTTCAATTCGGTTTATTATGACTAGGTAAGTTGGAAAAGGAATTAGTAAAGGATTTGAAAAAGCAAAAAGGTATTTTTGGCATTTATTTTATAAAAATAAAGGAAATTAGGAGAAAAGGAAGGTGAAAGGTCATTGTTGGATACGAGGAGGAAAATAAAGGAAAATAACAGAAAATGAATAAAATAGAGGCATCAATGATAAAAAGGATTATGAGGATCAGTTCACAGCCTTTTGTCAGTTTTGTTTTGGGATTAGTCTTAAAGAGGAGAAGGAAAGAAAGAAAAGGAAGGAAGGACAAGGAAAGAAAAGGAAAGCAAGGATAAAGCAAGGAAAAGTTGGATCAAGCAACTTCAATGGGAATACTTGTAGGTAATAGGTTGCATGTATTATATACTAGCTGGTTTTGACATGCATGGTATGTGCATGTTGGTATTTGGTTCTTTTGTTGTCATTGGCATGCATTTTGTTGGGTTTGGATAATGGATTTTAGCCTTGGCTTGCCATTTTTGGATAGCCACGGTGTGATGGGATTATTTATTAGTTTGAGCCTTGGATTGCTAAAATATTTTGGATCCATGCAAGGTGGTCTCAAGAAAATTCGAAGGGTTTGGGGTGGATATGGTTTTCTTCGGGAAGCCCTCAACAAGTGGGTTGAGACAAGAAAATTCTTTAAGGGATTGTTGGCCCTCATTTTTTATCTCTTTTTGTTTAGGAAATACATCTTATTTTCCATACTATCCATCTATTCACCATCATATCCACCTTATTTTGACCAAAATATGCATATATAAGTATTTAAATTATGTTTTTCAATTATTAGATGTTTTTGTAAAAATTGAAATTTAAGTGCATTTTTGGACAACATCAGAAATTCTCGTAATGGCCTCATGGTTTGCATATTTGCAGGACACTTGGGCTCAAGCTGGATATATTTCTAAAAGGCTTGGGAACTAATAATAAGTGTACACCTGTTGGTACAGTAAAATCGAGCTTTAAAAGGCCCGGTCAAAGGCGGTCAAACAGGACCTATCTTTATGGAGGATCCCTAGAAACTAGGTCACAATTCTTATTTTGTGGGATTTTCTAGATTTTGATGGATCTGATGGATGAATTTGACTTGATTGGATAAGATAAGGATATTAATGACTATAGGAGCTATTTATATGAATTTTTTAGATACTTTATCTATTTAAGCCTCAAACTTTGAAGGAATTGATATGTAGAACTTGTATGACTTAATATTATTGTTTCTAAGACTTAGGAGACATAATTGAAGATCCGTTCTATCCTATTTGTTGTTATTATATGCTGGTTGATTGATTGAAGTTTTAAGTAGCTGAAAACACCTTCAGTGTGTGACGCAAGAGTGGAGGGCCCCCACATCGAGCTAAGTGCACTTCTTAGTTTATTTGTAGTTGCATTTTCTGAATTAGTTTGCTTATGCTTAACTTGTTTATGCTGATTATTTCTGAATATTGATTAATCTAATGATCATTCTTATTTTGCACATGAAAGGACAAACAAATGTTTAAGTTAAACATTCTTTTTATATAATCAAGAACTTCAGCTAGAATTCATATTTTCATGCTTTTACATGCTTTTCTGAATTCCTGTTTCTAACAATAGCATTACTGATAAATGAATATATAATGACGAACAACTAGGACCTCTTCAGTGAAGAGCCTCTTCAATTATTGTTTCATGTATCTTAATCTATTGTTCAATTAAGTAGTTTTTGATTTCTAATTCACGAGGTAATCTTGTTAGAGAAGGACAAACAAATCTCTTAAGTTAGGAGATTCTTCTACTTTTGATTGCACACTTGAATTTAGAAATTGTTTAAGTTAGATTTATATTTGTAATATGAATTTCCCTAATCATTAATAAACCATCTTCTAAATTGATCTTAACTGAACCCATATACTTTTGGGATGCTTCTAAGTTCCACTATCCCAGATTGATAATAAATACTTGTGTTAGTTTACAACAGTGAATTGACCCAACATTTTGGCACCGTTTTCGAGAAGCATATTTCAAAACGGTCAAATAGGAAGACAAAAGGATTAAAAAAAAATACAAAATCACCAAAAACAACAAAAACATTGTTTTTCTTTCAAGTAATGTTTTCTTATGCCTAGAGATAGAGATCAAAAAGGTAGATTTGTGAAACAAAAACCCCCAATAGCTCATTCATCCACATAACTAACAAAACCGGTTGCTGGAAGACCTTCTATAGAAGAGTTACAGGAAAAACATAGACCAGGACATAGATTAACTTTAGTTGAAAGACAAATTTTTTTAGCCTTAGAGGTAAAGCAAAAGAAATCACCTAAAGAACCTCCTTCTGTATAGAAATAAAAAGACACAAGAAAACCAAGTTTTGAACAACTAGAGAAACATGTCCTTGAAGAAATCAAAGTAGTGGAAGAAATAAAAAATCAACCACATATTTAAACACTACACATCTCTTAACAAGAAATGGTTGAAGAAGGAGAAGGATCAACTAGAATGGCAAAGACAACGTGAGGAAGAAAGAAGAATTGAGGCAGAAAGAAAGGCGGAGGAAGACAGAAGAGCTGAAGCACTTAGAAAGATAAAGGAAGAAGCAAGAAGAGAAAATAAAAATAGAAGAACACAAGAAAATGAGAAAGAAATTAACAATGATCAGGAAACTACTTTTGGCTTTCCTATCTTAGATGCGAGAGAAATATTAGGAGAAGAAATAAAAATGAAAAACATTCCACCTTCTGTATTGCCTAACTTCTATGGAATGTCAACAGAAGATCCTGGTGCATTCATGTTTGAGTTTGATATCTTGTGTATAACTCATGGATATACTGATGACACACACAAGCTTCGAGTTTTTCCTGCTACTTTGAAAGCAGTAGCCTTGAAATGGTTCATGGGATTAGGAGAACATACAATTGCTTCTTGGGATGATATGAAGAAAATTTTTCTTAAAAAGTATCAAGATTACTGCAGGGCTAGAGACTCAAAAGAAGACATTTTCAAAATGACACAATAAGAAGACGAAAGTTTGGAAGAATATTTGGAAATATTTCTTTACAATTTACAGAAATCCAAACATCATTCTCTTAGTCCGGATACCATATGCACCATTTTTCTTAAGGGTATTAGAGATGAGTATTTAGACATCCTTAATGTGATGGGAAAGTAGATATCTCCAATATACCATTTGAGGAAATTGCCGAACTATGTCAGAAATACTCTAGGGGAAGAGCAAAGAGTGTAAAAAGAGATATTTCATCAAAAGCTTCCAAATCTGCAGTAAGTGTAGTAACAAGAGCAAAGATAGGAATTTTATTAGAAAACTTCAAAGCAGATCTCTTAAGCACTTTGGGAACAAAATTATATGTCTTGAAAGCTAAGAAAAAGAAAGAAGAGCAATATGAAATCTTAGCAATTTTATGTCCAAAGTGTAGGCAAATACATCCACTCAGGGAATGTCCTTTGCAAGGTATAAAAGTGTGTGGAATATGCACAGAAAATCATGCAACAAAAAAATGTCCCAAATTAAAAGAATTGCAAGGAGAAGAAGTGCAAGGAGTAGATTCTCTCTACTATATGGCACCAAGGAGACCTTGGCAACCAATGACGCCTCAACAATCCCTTAACAAAACCCCCAAAATTTTCAATATCCTCAAAATACATGGAATACACTAATGCCATGGCAGGTTTGGCCACCACAACAATATCAAAACCAACCTGCACAAGGTTGGAGGGGATATGGTTATGGAAACCAACCACCACAGCATATGTATCCTTATTAGTATCAATATCAACAACCATACCCTCCACAACCATTTCCTCAATATCAACAATTCCAGCAACATCTGCCAATGCCATATCCACCTCAAAACCAACCAATGCTAACTCAACCGCAGCAACTTCAGCTACCCACTAACCAACCACCTCCTAGACCAACACAATTTCCAGCTCAACTAGTAGCTAATCCAAGTAACAAAGTGGATAGACCAGCATATCATGTGGAAGAGGCAACATATTATCCTACTTATTCAATTCTTCCCATATAATATGTCCACCTAAGGTTTGGGAAGGTGTTACAGAAATATTTTCCTCCGATAATTGAAGAGCAAATTGGACAAGGAGAACAAATTCAACAATCTCAACCAGAAAATAAAATTCAGAAAGGTAAATCTATTATGACATAAACTCCACCATATCTAGAGAGATTGATACGACAAAATATTCCAATATCTATGCCTGAAGAACATATAAGAACATATAAGAGGTGAGAACATATCTTCTTAGTACTCAATTTCCTTAAGAACATATAAGAACATATAAGAGGTGAGAACTTATCTTCTTAGTACTCAATTTCCTTAAGAACATTTAAGGTGTTGAGTCCTATCATAGTGACCCTCAGCTCAAGTTTACCCTGGGTATACCAATGAAAGCACGTAAATGTGGGAGGAGTGGGTTACAAATTGTACATGGTTAAAACTATATATTAGAGATCAAGTCCTTCATATTTTCTAGAAATTGGTATCGTATTATACTTCCTCCCATTTTATCTAGTGGGATAGTGGCTGTGTTGAAGTTTCCTACTATTATCTAATCCTACTAATATCTTATTTCCCCAATCTACATCACAAATTCCCACATTGTTTACTTTTTCTACATAATTGATTGGCTTATAGATATTTAATATATTGAATATGTCTCTTGCATTAATGTGAACCGATATTGTTAAAACCAAATGATGAGTATTGCAACTATTTTATAATCTTGACATATTGGTATTCCAAATTATGCAAATTTTTATTGAAGTTCCCCTTGCATTCATTTCCCTCCATTTTCTACCTTTTAATTTCTTCTTGTAGACTCTTAGGGCGTCTACAACCTCTATTTTATTTTGTTGGAGAAGATGAAACTTTGAATTATCCATTTCGATAAGGTCCCTCATTGAGTCCATCTTGGTTTTACTTCCTAGGCCACTACGGTTTTAGGAGACAACCTTCATCATTTTCTACTAAGTTTGGAAATACCTCCAATTGGAGGGTGTAAGTTACACTTTTATTTATTGTAGTTCTAACACACACAATATTTCTCTAGAATTATTTTCTTACCTAGGTCTTCACCTCTGTCCACCTATTTCCTTGAGCTTAATTGTTGATTTTACAACCACTTTTTTTTCTCCGTAGTTGTTTCTACTTCAATTCCTTCTTTGACTTTCTTGTCCTCTTACTGAGAAGTGTAAGTTCGCAGGGTGAAGCTAGAAAATTAAATTTATTTCGAAGGATGATAAACATATTCTTCCTTAGAACCTGATTTCATTCCTTTATTGCAAGTAGTGAAATATGGTTTGGCACTTTTTCCACAATGGGAGATGATTTAGATTATCCAAATATGGTAGAAAGGGATTCAATCTCTCCCAAGATTGTAGTGTTTTATTCTTATGAGAGTATTTCATAGCTATTATAGGATGAGTTAGAAGTGTTCTCTATGATATTCTTTGCTAAGATGTTGTTATTATTCCTTGTTGGTTCTTTTGTGGGTTTTTACTGTCGTAGTTTTTATCCTTCTTTTTTAGTCTCCAAAGGACGTTGAGTAGTTGAGGAAGGGGGATATTATTTTGATTGTTGGATGGGGGACTAATAGTTAATACTTTTCATTTTCCTAGATTGCTTCCATCACTCCTTTTGTTTAGGAGTTACATCATCTATGTTTTTTTTGGGACTTTTTTTGGTAAAATTACCATACTTATGATAGAGTTTTCATTTTAATGGAACCTATTGATAATCCATTGTTTGTAGATGCTCTAATTTGTCTAGGGGTATTTTGATGGCTTATAGGATTCCTTTCTCCAAATACACTTTTACACAAATTCTCACACATGAGAACATTGAATTCCTTTGGTCTATCTTAATAGATGTATTTTACAAGGGTCTTCCATATTGAGTGAAGAATTGTTTCATTCTAACAATGTAAGGGAAGGTGGGTGAGTCTTTTTCAGTCTAGGATAGTTTATTTTATTTATGTATTTTATATTTTGTTATTAGTGGAATTGATAAGGGGGGTGGTCTCGTATTTGTGTTACCATTGGGGTCAACTCCATTCACTACCACTATAACCACTAGGTGCACCACACTTTCCCCTAATAAGGACATGGATTAATCAGGTGATCAAAAAAGGTCCTCAAAATGTTTTAGATAATATTTTTACATGCTTTTTCAAGTGGGCTAACCCTCGGGGCTGAATGTTTCCTTTATTTTATCATTATATTAATTTTTAATTATTACTATACAATTATATTTATTTATTGACCATAAATATTAAATAAATATAATTTTGGTTATGTATATGGATAAATATAGTGTTATCAATTTGATCTACTGGGGGATTTATAATTGGCGAGAGATATTCACCAAACATACTTCCAATCATTACCAATGTGTCCTCTTCCCTTATCCATTGGATGGAGAATGGTGTGGTATCCAACAAATAGAGAAATAAAGTAAATTACCAATGATTGGCGGTATTCATACTAGATAATTTTTACCATTTATAATGTAAATGTATGATTTTCGTTTGAGTATGTATATTTTCATGTTTTTTTTTAAATCTAGGTAGGAAAAATATTATATTATATATATATAAAAAAAAAAGATAACAAATTTAGTGTTTGTGTGTGACTAGCCTATCACTAAGGAAACCATACCAGTTACATTGCAAAATTGACTCCATCCACTTAAAGTTTCTATAATTGAAATAGAAACCGAAGCATAACTGTATGCAAAAGCTACCATAACTAACCTTTCCAAATTGAAACATATTGATTTTTGTAGATAGCATTGAGTTTCCACAATATTGGGTCTACGTTAGAGTCTTAAAATTATTAATGCTACCAAACCAAGAATCTAAATGAGAACTACTTTGCACAATGGAAAATATAAAGTATTAAATCACACATGCACAAGTATACACAATTTTCAACAAGATTGCAAAATAATGTACAATCAAATCTTTGTTATATTAAAAAAATCTGAATAATACAACAGGATATGGTATACAAGATATAATGACAAAATTTGTTGCAACTTCTCGATGTCGTATCTTGTCCTGTCAATCCTTTGCTTCCATAGTCCTCACTAACTTCCCCTTAGTCCTTCAAAGGAAAACACATCGAGACTCCTGGAGGATTGCCACCTATGAATGTTACAAGTCACTTATGCTGCATGTACATGGGGTTGATCCAATATGCTCTCTAGGATGGCCACTTCCTGAGCTCAAAATTTCCAGGCTAGCAATCACCTTTGTCCATCAAGGTGTTACATTTTTGGCACCAATCTTCACCCAACCTTCAACTCTTCTTTTTCACGTCAAGATATATTTTCTAGGGCTACTTTGGGATATCAACATGCTACCCTCCACCAGACCAATGATTCCCAAAACTACATTATAAGTACTACTCCTAGGATAGACTTTTGACCTCCATCAAAAGTCCTCCAAATGGCACCCAGAGGATGCCAACCAATCTGATCCAACACTGGTCATTGGTTGACCTAACACTTAGAAATAATGAAGAAGATACATACCTTGAAGAATTATGTCCAACACTCCAAAAAAATGATCACTGGTTAGGGCACAACTGCAACCCATATTCTTCCACCATCTATGGTCAATTATGCTCCATAAAAATATGACTCCTCCTCCACAAGGCTGAATACTTCAATTTTTGAATGGGCTCATACAGTTCCTTGTTTAGGGCTCGTTTAACCCTCAAACTAGCCACTACAGGCCCGCGGCCACATCATCATAGGAAAATCATCATTTCAGCCTATTTAGAGATGAAATAATACTTGAAAATCAATCCCACATTCTCTTGATAAACTTGGCTTAACAACAGACCTCCACACACTTCAAAACAGTCACAAGAAAACTCAAACGACTCCCTTTCTCTTGGTTGAATCTTCGACCCTGAAAACATAGGTCTCCTTCTTGTTCAATGAACTTTTCTCTTGATTTATGTTGCACAAATGGATGAGGAAATAATTATTCCATCACCTCCTATAAATACACATAAGGAGGTATCCCAAAAATCACCTTTAGGGCTTGAACAACTGCCATAAGCCTAAATAACACTAGGTCGACCTTAACACTTCTTGTGCAAACCCAAAAAATATCATTAAAAATTCATATCTCCATTTCTACAACTGGGAATCATATGATTCTCATTGCGCTATATTCATCTCACTGAGATCTATCATCCTCATCCATCACATGTCGAAATATGCTCATGGTTTTGGCCCAAATATCGATGGGTGAAAAACCTCATGCTTGGGTTCCATGCCCACAAGAGACTCTTGTGGTGCTTTTCCCTCCAAACCCTGCACCCTAGGGATTGGAGTACCTCCCAAGATACTAAAAATGATTATCACTCCCTCTTAGCGAGGGAGGTACTTCCAAGACTAGGAAGTAACAAATCATCATCATGACTGCAACTCTAGCGCTCACAATTGCAGCAATCCATGTTATGTGAACTACGCCTCTCTCGGAAGTGTCACTATCACTACTCGAAGCATCCTTCTTATTCTTCTTCTCTTATGATTTCTTCCACTCTCTCCATGATTCCTTCTTGGTACTCGTAGGATCACCCTTGCTCCTCACTGACCATGTGATCTTCTTGGGCTGCAAAGTCTCCCTTTGAACCTACAAGCTCCCACTAGAACTCAACTCCCTCTGAGCCTCTAGAATCTAGACCTTCTTTTCCGGAAGCTATACTTGCCCCTATGGAGCCTGCACCTACACCTACTTCTCTAGAACCTGCACCTGCTCCATCTTCTTCTTGTTCCCATGATCCTTAGGCTTTCCCATCAACCTGTAGAGACCATGCTCTCTAACTCCCAACACAACCCCTGCGGAGCTACAACCTCTAGGTCTAATTATTAAATTCCCATCATGGAACAAGACCTCAAATCCCTTCTTCTCGATCATCGAAACATAAATCACGCTATATATGAGTCCTGGTAGAAACAACACATCCTAGACCCGCATCAATCATCCTTTCTCCATCTTGAATGGAACAACATCCGATCCTCGGATCTCCAACTAAATCTTGTTGCCAAACACCATGTACAACTTTGAGTCCCATTCTGCTAGACTCTAAGAAACCTCTTGTGAACCTATCATATGTTTAGTCACACCATTGTCCACGTACCATCCATCCTCATTAACAATACCCTGTGAGAAATTACAAATCATAGCAAAGTCTTTCTCCTCCAATCTTCTAGTGAGATCATATATCTCAGTTGAAGTGGTAGCTGGTGAATTGCTTCCCTTTCCTCTTCTCATAATCTCCCTTCTTCCTCATTATAAATCTTGATGAAAAATGACTCATCTCGCCACAATTTAAACACTTGAATTTACTCAAGTCCTTCTTTTTCTTACCCTTCATTCGTGCTGCAAGTGCCATGTCCTCATCTGCCCTCTTTGTTGGGTGAATATATCTCGCAACTCTTCCTGAACGAAGTTGTCCCACAATCTACTCTAGTATGGAAATTTCTCTCTGGAAATGATACCTTTGATGAAGGGATTCCATTCCTCAGTGAACCCTTTCAAGACAATCCTCACCATATCTCCATCTGAAATAGTCACGCTGATGATAGAAAGCTGATATTTGACCTGGGACGATCTTGTCAGATACGAAGTCACTCCTTCACCCTTTATCATCTTATTGGACTTCAACTTATCCTCCAATACCATTACCCAGTTATCGTTCTTATTATGGAAAAAAATATGAAATCCATCCACATCTCATGTGTGGTTTTCTTCCCGGACAAATGAGGTATTAGGGAATCCTTTACACCATCTAGGATCACAAATCTCGCCTTTGTATCCAAATCTTCATATATTTCCAGCTCCTTAGGGTCAGTTGGCTTGACATCGCTTTCAAAATTGCCGGACTCGTTGACCTCAGAGTGAGCCCTTCACTTACAATGTGACCAATTCCCTTTCATGTTGTACTTCACTGCGGATAACTCTGATTCAATGGCTTCCAAAGTAGGTCAGACATGCTTTGATATCATGTTGAATTTCCATGATCTCGGGTCTAGGTTAGAGTCTTAAAATCACTAACACTACCAAACCAAGAATCTCAACTAGAACTAATTTGCACAAAAAAATATAAAGAAGTAAATCGCACATGCACAAGTATACAAATTTTTTAACAAAATTGTACAATAACATACAACCCAATCTTCGTTATTTAAAAAAAATATGAATAATACAACAGTATATGGTATATAAGATACAATGAAAAACTTTGTTGCATATTCTCGATGTCATATATTATCACGTTTGTCCTTCGCTTTCATACTGCTCACTAGTTTTTCCTTAGTCCTTCAAAGGGCAACACATTGAGAATATAGGAGGGATGACACCTAACACTGTTGCAAGTCACTTCTGCTACATGTACACGGGCTGATCCAATCTGCTCTCTAGGTTGGCCACTTCCCGAGCTTCAAACTTCCAGGCTAGTAGTCACCTTTGTCCATCAAGGTGTTGCACTTTCGGCACCAATGTTCACCCAAATTTCAACTCTTCCTTATCACGTCAAGATAGCTTGTCTAGGGCTACTTTGGGCTAACAACATGTTTCCCTACACTAGACGAATGATGCCCAATACTACATTGCAAGTTCTGCTCTTTGGATGGAATTTTTACCTCCATGAAAATTCCTTCAATGACACCTAGAGGCTGCTAACCAATCTGATCCAAAATTGATCATTGCTTGACCCAACACTTAGCAATAGTGAAGAAGATGCATACCTTGAAGACTGTTGCTCAAAAATATAGAAAAATAATCACTAGTTAGGGCACAACTACAAACCATATTCTTCCACCATATGTGGTCAATTATAATTCATAAAACTATGACTCCTTATCCTCCACAAGGATGAATACTTGACTGTGTGAATGGGATTCTACAACTCCTTGTTTAGGGCTTGTTTGATCCTAAAACTAGCCACTACAGGTCTGCAGCCTCATCATCACATGACAATCATCATTTCAGCCTGTTTAGAGATGAAATACCACTTTAAAATCATTCCCACACTATTTATAAACTTAGCCTAACAACAGACCTCCACGCAATTCAAAATAGTCACAAGAAAACTCAAATGACTCCCTTTCTCTTGGCCGAAGTAGCTTCCTGATTTTCAGCCCTAAAAACAAAGTTCCTCTTCTTTTTCATTGAACTTTTCTCTTGCTTTATGTTGCACAAATGGATGAGGAAATAATTCCTCCATCACCTTCTATAAATACACAAAACGAGGGCTCCCAAAAATTCACCTTTAGGGCTTGAACAACTCTCATAAGCCTAGATAACATTAGGCGAACCTTGACACTTCTTGTGCAAACCCAACAAATATCTTCAAAAATTCATATCTCCATTTCTACAACTCAGAATCATATGACTCTCGTTGCGTTAGATTCGTCTCGCCGAGAGCTATCAACCTCATCCATCACATGTTGAAAATTTCTCATGGTTTTGTCCCAAATCCCGATGGGTGAAAAACCCCATGCTTGGATTCCAAGCCCACAAGTGACTCTTTTGGCTATTTTCCCTCCAAACCCCGAACCCTACGCCTTGGAGTACCTCCCAAGCTACTAAAAAAAATCAAGAGATAGACCCAAAAAAAACTAAACATTTTTCTAGGACTAGATAGTATGATTAATTATATATAGGAAGAGGCCTCGTAAATGTCTATAAATGTAATGAGATCCTTTGAGTTTGTAAACTCCAATTTCACCAATGCTCGATACATATTAGCCACTTTGATATCCAACTTCTTCATTTTATGTCAATTTTCATTCAAATAGAGTAGAATTTACTGTTGTTCATCTTTAAATATGTCCATAAGAACTTGACACATAATAGTTTTAACCTACCAATATATATCCACAACTTGAATATATTTTGTATCTTGAGTCATTGTTTTTCCAGGGTATGAGAGCCATTAAATTCCCACATGTGCAATCCATTCTTCATTGGAAATGAACCAAAATTATACCCTAGCTTCCTCCTCAACCTTCTTTATCTCTTATTTCATGGACGAGGGAGTTGTGGTATGGTATACATATGCATAGGTATCAATTTCTTTTGTGTCCTAGATGTAGAGGGCCTCGACCCCTTATATCTACTTTTGTGTCGATGACAACCTCTTCCCCCCGTCATGGAAATGGAATGGGAGCAAGGGTGACTCACAAAGACCAAATGAGTCCTAACATATATTATCAAAGCCAAAAAATTATACCAAAGTGAAGTATTGTTGAGAGGATAAAAAAACTAGAACGTTTCTAAATCACCCTTGATAATTTCCAATGTAATTTGGGAGACCTGAAGCAAAATAGGACCACAACCAACATAGTTTGGAACACCTCTTCCAATGAGGTTTGGAACAACCCTCTGAGATACAATTCCCAGGACCATAAGTAGGTATTAGGATATATAGTCTCTCACCCAAAACTTGAAGACTGTAAGTTCACTTGTCCATCACACGTTAAGAGCCAAAGTAAAGACCCATAGAAAGGAGCTATCATAGCAAATGAAAAACAAAGAAACTGTTCTGCAATAGGATACTACAAGAACAACACTACAAAAGTATTTACCCACCTGAAAAGCCAAACTTGGGTCACAACCAAGATGAGAATTATTTCCCCCTAATCCTCCCTTGACATGCAAGGAGTAAAGTCGAAAGAGAATGCTCAAGACAAGATAAATACTGAGAGCATGGAATTTACTAAAATCACAAATTGCAATGTAAACTGGAAACAAACAAGGAAACAAAAATATGACCTAAGTTATAACTTCATTATTAGACCAAGCGTTGTCCTTTTAGAATATTTTATGCTTCTCACGACTTAACATGGGTTTTGAGCTCCTTGTCCTACCTCCAAAGTGTTTTATTACCATACCTTTGAGCCCAATTGCTGAGATGATGAACCAATCCTACACCATTATTGTATAATAACATGTTCTTCTACGAAATGATGTTGTTGATTAATCCTTGGAATCGCCTTGAAGTTTTAGGGTGTTAGATTAAGTGGTTACCATGTTGCATTGAATTCTCACCATAAAAATCTCATGAAAAGACCCTTCCCACCTCCTTTGCAAATGACCATATCTTTCTATCATAATGACAAAAATAGGGAACTCACTATGGGGTATGTATGTTTTCATAGTTAGTCATTATGGTTGATCAGGTGCTCAGTGTTAAGCTCAAAAATGGAAGTGCTCAGAATCGATTGGAAACTGAATGAAAGTGAAGAGCTCATCGCTTAGAATACGACGCAATTTGTTTTATTGAAAACTGACTTTGGATGAGGAAGATATAGCCTGCTGTTCATTTTCCTAAACAACTAAAAAAATTGCAGAAAGGATAGAATACTGACATGGCAACCTAGTCAACAAAGAAAAGGATATTATGGGAATATTATGTCATTTTCGCCTAATGACACTATGACAAGTGTCACTACAGGATTCACCGGAAAGTTTGGAAGGTGAAATTTGTTTATGCTATCTCCTAAGGTCGAATTTAGAATTTAAATTGTCGAATGAAATTTTATTAAATGGTTGGGACAGTACAACCAGAGGAAGACATGTGGTGCATCCAGGGGCCGCCATGTGCCCCCTCTGGTGGACCAAGGTCAAGTCTGAATTATTTATCAATGGTATGGCATAATTTTATATTACAAAGGTTGGTTAATTATTAAGTAAAATTTCTGAATTTCAACATATCAAAGGTTTATATCATATGGTATAGTATTCGGAGAAAAATATATATTACCAACGGAAGGGTGGAGGTCGGGGCTCGACCCCACGACCTCCCCCAAGCAAGCGCACCATGATACCAATATACCAAAGCTTTGAGACTTAACATATTATGCCCACGACATATATTTAAATTCATAAGGTTTGAACAGTGGGGGTAAGGAGGGGGCCAGCCCCGCGAGCCAACCCTCTCACCACAAGACTGTTTCTCTACGACCAGGAGCAGTGCTTAAAGTTAATGCATGGGATTAAAATTAAATCAAAGTTAATTAAGCCATAACCTTTGGTTATGCGCTAATATTTTTTATGAACCCATATTATGTTAGGGAGCACATTTAGCGCTAATCCATAGTTTAAACATCACTTAAATTAATTAAACTCTAGTTTAATTTGGTGGATAAAATGGCAGAGCCCCAAATTCGACGTTGCCCCCAAATTTAGCGGCCTAACTAGAGTTATCTCCAGATTTACTGGGGTTTCCTAGGTCAGAGCTGAGGAGGCCATAACTTTTGAAAAATTTGACCAAATTGGGTTCATAAAGAGTCTATATTAGATGATTTGGATGTTCTGAGCATGTTGGAGTAGGTTTCAGGAGCAGTAGAGGATTGTAAACACCACTTTTTCCCATTTTGAGCTAATACAAAGGCTCAAGCCATGAAAGCTGGACCAATGAGATGTAGCCCAGGAGGGGTGAACTCCTTCATCAAAGCATTGTGTTAATGGATCATTTGATGTTTTGTTGTACATTTTGTTGCTTTTTTTCAGAATTATGTTTTAATTTTTAAATTTCTCATGAATTTAACATAAAATTCAGTACATTTACCTGTTTAACACTCATAAACACCTCAAGAAACCTATGCACATGAAGAAAAATATTAGAAAATTGTTTATAATTCTGAAGATGAAATTAGCACAACAAAGATAACATTCAGATTCAGATCAAGGTGGTATCGCAACAAAGGTTTCAAAGGTTATTTTCTTGATTTTCTTGATTTTTGTGCAAGTATGGTTTTAATGGTTGTAAAATTTGTAATGCTTACAAGGTTGAAGTTAAAAAGAGGAGAAGGGAAACTATTGGTTGCTAGTCCTGAGATTAGGACCATAAGAAGGAGAGCCACAAGGGCACCATCTCCACCCAAAGTTTCACTCACAGTTGCACTTGAAGCACCTCAAGTTTCATCTCTAGGTGAGATTGAAGAGGTACAAGTTGCACCAGAAGCTAAGCTTGAATCCATAGCCATCATGTCAGGTGTTGGAGAGACTAAAGATATTTCAGAAGAGGAAGCATACAAGAAGTCTTTCTATGAACTGACTGAAAGGGTTAGGATCCTCTTTGAAGAGAGGGACAACAAGGATTTAGAGAGGGATTCAAAGGGTAGTGAAGGAAAGCCTCCTCCATCTCCACCATCTTCATCATCATCCTCATCTTCACCATCAACATCATCTTTAACTTCCATAGCCACAACTACCCATACTCACTCAACAACCCAAAAAGGAAAAACTCCCTTACTCAAACTTGATGTAAAATTTGAGCTTCCAATGTATAATGGCGAGGTAAATGCAGAGAAATTGGACAATTGGAGGTTTATTTCAGAATTTAGAACCTTCAAGAAGATGACGTAAAGATTCAATTGGATTCCTTGAGGATGGAAGGACCAACACTTGTATGGTGGGAAGCAAGGAATCAAGAAGGGATTAAAAATCATGATAAGATATCATTGTCTTGGTCAAGTTTTATTACTTCCATTAAAATCCAATTCTTTCCTCTACTTATATGCAAAAATCCATTATGGACTGGAAAAATTTTAGATAATTGAAAGGGCGAAGTGTGCAATATTATACTCATGAATTTAGGAGAAGAGCTATTATTTTGGGTATTAATTTGTATTCTCAAGAAACTTTGTTAAAGCATATTGGGGGTTTGCACAGTTACCTTAGACACACTATTCTAATGTTCAATCCCACAAAATTAGATGCGTTTTGCGTTCAAGCCACACATTTAGAAGCAAGAGCGAAATAGAATGTAGATGAGAAAAGTGATAATTTCCTTGAGTATGAGGGTAAAGGAAATGGCAATTTTAATGGAAGAGGAAAGAGAAATAGCTCTATCAAAAGAGAGAAAGAGAAACTCACATGTAAACATTGTTCGAAGAATGGCCATGATGAAGAGCACCGTTGGCAGCTTCATCCAGAGTGAAGGCAAACAAATTGAAAGTCAAAGAAAAGGGGAAAATTGTTTCAATAACTGAACATGACTTAGGTTCAGATTCAGGAGATGAAATAAAGATTACAACAATGGGTTTGAAAGGTAAGAACATATCAAGCACTAGTTATTTAAAGTGTTCCAAAGTAACTCAAGATGAAGATACAAGAATTGAACTCTTTCATATTAGAGTCGTTTCTAAACATACCAAGATAAACACTCTCTTTGATAGTGGTTCTCAAGCTAATTTGATTTCCGAAGACTTAGTTAAGGAGAGAAACCTTGAAACTGTTAGACATCCAAGACCTTATCATTTGTGGTGGATATGTAAGAATGCAAATTTGCAGGTAACAAGGAAGTGCATGCTAAGGTTTTCCATCAATTCAAACTTTCTTGATGAAGTGAACTTGATGTGATGCTGCTTGATATTTCAGGTATTGTTTTGGGAAGTCCTTATCTGTATGATAGGAAAGCAATATTTCATCACCATGAGAATAAGTATCACTTGTTTAAATATGGAATTGAGTACATAGTTAGAGCGCATAAGAATAAGACAAGTTTGTCTCTTATACATCTAGGAGAAATGAAGAGAATAGTGAATCCAGGTCAAAATTTGACTTTATTAATGATCAAGCATATACATGTTTTGAATGAGGCCTTTCAAAAAGATGCATCAAATGAACAAGTTGATTTCATTAAAATTTCTTATGCTTGTAATGATATGTTTCAGGACTCTAACAGACTGCCTTTGAAAGGAGGTAAACAAGATGTGAAAGATTTGCAGCAGTCAACATCAGTGTTGAGCAGTGTTGGAAATAAGATGCTGGTGCAAGATAGTGCAAAGGTCAAAGAGAAAGTGGCAAAGAAATTTGACAAAGAAGGCATAGTGTTTGTTTTTGGTTTCCAAAGGGTACATGGCAATGGCAAAAATACTTGGTCAAAAGTTGATGCAAGTAAAAAGAAAGAGCAACTAAGAATCGCCATGATGATAGTGTGCAAGGTGAGACAATTTTTAAGTTTCCTTTGATTGATGACCGAGGTGGGAACAATTTTGTTTTTGCAAGAATAGCTTGTTGTTCTGCAAATTCATGGAAATTTCAGCATGATGGTGTCTACAACAACAAGAGAGGGTCGCAAGAGTCAAGGAAAAAGCTTATTTCTTGTGAAAAGATCAATTTGATGAAAATGGGAAAATTTCAATGGATTGAGATTGGAAGGGCGAGGGAACTGTACCCTCATCCACATGATCAGTAATAAAAGATATTTTGGGTCCAAAAGGCTTATACTGGGGAGGAATTATCAAGGGCTCAGTGTTAAGCTCAAAAATGGAAGTGCTCAGAATCGATTGGAAACTAAACGACAGTAAAGAGCTCGTCGTTAGGAATCAGACGCAATTTTTTTCATCGAAAACCGACTCCGGATGAGGAGGATAGAGCTTGATGTTCGTTTTCCTAAATAACTAAAAAAATTGCAGAAAGGACAGAATGATGACATGGTAGCCTAGTCAGCAAAGAAAAGGATATTATGGGAATATTCTGTCATTTTTTCCCAATGACCCTGTGACAAGTGTCACTGGAGGATTAGCTGGAATGTTTGGAAGGTGATTTTTTTTTTTTTTATGTTATCTCCTACGGTCGAATTTTGAATTTTAATGGTCGAATTTTGAATTTTAATGGTCGAATGAAATTTTATTAAATGGTTGGGATAGTCCAACCAGAGGCGGACACGTGGTGCAACCTAGGGACACCAGATGCCCCCTCTGGTGGACCAAGGTCAAGTCTGAATTATTTATCAATGGTATGGCCGAATTTTATATTAAAAACGTTGGTTAATTATTAAGTGCAATTTCCGAATTTCAACATATCAAAGGTTTATATCATATGTTATAGTATTTAGAGCAAAATATATATTACCAACAGAAGGTTGGAGATCGAGGCTCAACCCCAGGACCTCCCCCAAGAAAGCGCACCACAATACCAATATACCAAAGCTTTGAGACTTAACATATTATGCCCACGACATATATTTAAATTCATAAGGTTTGACTGGTGGGGCTAAAGAGGGGGCCATCCCCCTCACCATAGGACCGTTGCGCTACAACCAGGAGCAACACTTAAAGTTAATGCGCGAGATTAAAATTAAAGAAGTGTTAATTAAGCCATAACCTTTGGTTATGCGCTAATCTTTTTTATTAATCTGAATTATGTTAAGGAGCACATTTAGCACTAATCCACATTTTAAACAACACTTAAATTAATTAAAATCCAGTTTAATTCGACAAAGAAAATGATGGAGCCCCAAATTCGCGTTGCCCCCAAATTTAGCGGCCCTAACTGGAGTTATCTCCAGATTTAGTGGGGTTTTCTAGGCCATAATTGAGGAGGCCATAACTTTTGCAAAATTCGACCAAATTGGGCTCAGAAAGAGACTATTCTTGATTTGGATGTTCTGAGCATGTTGAAGCAGGTTTCAGGAGCAGTAGAGGATTTTAAACAACAATTTTTGCTATTTTGAGCTAATACAGAGGCCCAAGCCATGGAAGCTAAACCAAGGAGATGTAGCCCAGGAGGGGTGAACTCCTTCATCAAAACACTGTGTTAATGGATCATTTGATGGTTTGTTGTACATTTTATTGCTTTTGTTGAGCATTATGTTTTAATGTTTAAATTTCTCATGAATTTAACATAAAATTCAGTACATTTACCTGTTTAACACTCACAAACACCTCAAGAAACCTATGCACATGAAGCAAAATATAAGCAAATTGTTTATAATTCTGAAGATGAAATTAGCACAGCAAAACTAACATTCAGACTCAGATCAATGGTGTTTGCAAGTTGTGGATATTGAGTTGTGTGTGAGTTTTGAAATGTCCAACGTTTTGAGTGGACACTCCACCCATCATTAGGGACAAACAAAGTTATAGAAAAGATAAAAAAGAGTGTCAAGGTAAGTTTAAATATGACCTAATATTTCAAATAGTCATTCAAAAAGATTAATGCAATAAATCAATTGATTAATATTAAAAATAAAAATGAGATACACAATTAAGCATTATTATTATTAGGGGAAATCAATAACTAGAACATACAATCATTGCTTCTATTAAGGATCACATAGACTTGCTACCAAAAAAATCCATAGCCCTAATATTGTAGGCCACAAACCATACCAAACAAGGCCAATGGATTCAAGATAAGTATTTTATTTTTAATGCACATAAACTTCAAGTTTATTTTATTTTATTGATTTTTATCATCAACTTGGTATACTTTAATACCACTTTAATAATTTTTTCCCTTACTTTGAATTTTGATCTTTGTTAATATTATTTGCAACTCATCTTACTCTTTTAATCTTATATTTTTTATTTCTTTTCACTTTCAATTCCTCTCCAACAATTTTGAAAAATAAATAATTCATACTTATAAAATAATTTAATCTCTCCTTTCCCTCTCTATTTTATTCTAACTTTAAAACTATAATAATAATAATAATAATATCCCATTTTATTATTGATTAATCCATTTCGTTATTTATTTTTAATTTTAAATTATATTTAATTTTACTTAATATTATTTTCTATCATTTTCATATCTTTATTTATTACTAAATGACCTATTCATTAAAGACATTAGTTTTTTTAAAACTCACATGCAATTCGATTTCCAAAAAACTCCAAAGAACATAATTATCGTTAATAAAATAATATACCATTATATATATAAAAAAAATGCATTGCGATCGTAATTATTTCTATTTTTTTCAATAAAAAATTTAATGAAGCCAAAAGTTCACAAAGAATACAGTTCCGCATTATTTTTAGATTTTTCAAAATTACACATCATTTCGAGTCCTTAGAATTAGTAAAACATAAGAGAATTATAACCTTAAAACTTTAGGTTATAAAACTATTTTAAATGTCCAAATTTCCTACTTGGAACCTTACCCAAATATAATCCAATTTAAAATAACTTTTAACCTGCACCTCTCTATTTTTCCACGTGACTTTAAAATATTCTGGGCAAAGCTTTTATTTTGCCTTTTTCATGGTCACTCGAACGACAAACGCAGGCACATAGTAAAATCATTTTATGTCATTCATCCTTTGCATCTATTGAGAGTGGGGTCCTCCAAACAAGTTGTTAAAAAAAAGATGCGTGACAAATGTGCTCCCCTTCATTTGTACAACCATTACTTCCTTTACTTTTACAAAGTGTTAATGTGTCAACCCTTCTATTATTAAAAAAATTGGACATTTTTATTTCCATTACTTTTACAAAGTGCTCATGTGTCAACCCTTCTATTATTTAAAAAATTGGAAATTTTTTAAAGGTATAGAAAATATTTAATTTAATAAAGTATTAGTTTTTAAGTGTAATTTTTTGGAAAAATTTTGGGTTTATTTATTAGAATTTGGCAAGATTCATTGGAATCACAAGTTTGATAGATGAATTCTTTACAATCGAAGTTTCTTAAAAGTTTTTGAGGGTGCCAAATCTATATATAAAATGGAAAAAACAATTTAAACAACACAATTCAAGATTTGGCCAGAATTTGTTTTGCCATATTCCAGCCAAAAATCTGTTGTAAACTCCAAGAAGTCACACTTAAAGACTACCCTATTTGATAAATACTACCTAAAAAAATTATACTATAACCTTTTGAAAAAGAAAAATTATCATATAAACTTTCTCAAAATATTGAGATGATGGATTTTTGTGTTGTTTGGGTGTCATGCTCACTTAATATTTTGTCTTTTTCCATCAATTTGTGAATAATCCCAACAATGAATTATTTTACTTACTTTATACACACACACACACACACACACACACACACACACATATCGAAGATTGATGGTGCTACGTCCATAGAATATTTACGCTATAAAGCGTCCCTCTTTGAAAACAACTTCCCTCAACTGCCACTTGTACCATTGTGTATTGTTGATTTTGATGTTAGATGATTGAAATAATATCTACCTTAGGATTGAATATTTTTATTAATCAGTTACAGAAATAATAGAAATAAGGAAAATAGTTTTAGCTCCTCCAAATGACTGCACTGTGCTAAGGAAATTGGAAGAAATGTCAGGGAAAAATGTCTCTGCACGTTCGTGTCATATAAGCGGAGGGCATTGGCTCCTAGAAACCATTACCAGACTTATATTTGACATCTTCTGCAAGGAACTGCCGGTGGTACGCCCCTTATTTTCCTTCATTCCTTTGTTCCTTTACAAGGGTTTGAAAGAGTGTTTCCAGTCAATTTTATTAGATTGTTGCATTTTGTTGGGTTAATGAACATATTCATGAATTCACATGTGCTGGAGGCGTTAATACATGGAGACCGGGCTATGTTCGAGAAGCACCCGGATCTAGAAAGCACTCTGGTTTGGGTATATTTTCATTCAAATTTCAAAGAATTCAAACATGTGGCTGCCTCCTTCACAATTTAGGATTTTATCGAAATTCGAAGATAGGTATTTAGCAAAGGCCACACCCACCTCAAAGGAACATTCATCTATCTCAATCTTAGTTTAAATTCAAAATGAACATATATATATGTGTGTGTGTGTGTATCTTATCTATTACCTTGCTATTAGTTCTTAACATTACTAGACTGAATTTGGCCCCTCCCATTGATCATATGTTGAACCAAGGTATGTGAGGTGTGGAGTGCTTTATCACTATGTGGAATATGCAAACTTTAGTCTCACTATCTCATGTGACGCATATCAAGTGGATGGTTAGGATGTTTTAGGTTGATCCGATGGTATAGACGGATTACGACATTATTGGAGGGATTGATCACCCTCCCAAGCTCATTCATTCACATTGCTATCCCTTTCAGGGCGGGGAATTGAATTAATAATGTTAATTTATGGGATGTAGTGTAAATTCATAATTAAATTTAATTCCATTTTCCTTTTTAGAAATGTTATATAACCTTTTGTACAATTTAAAATGGGTCTACATTATTTTTATAATTTTAGTGATAAGGTTTTTTTAAGGTTTTTTTTTTTTTTTTCAAATTTCTCGATTATCAAACTTGTGTGTTATCTTTCTCTATTATCAAACTTGTGTGTTATCCACAATGATTGCACCATCAAACTTGTGCGTATAAAATTAGTGGTCAAAATCGATCGTGTCAATTGAGTACGACCTCAACCCATCGATCGATTCCTCACTTTGATTTGTTTTGAAACCCTATAAGAATGAATTGTTACAATTGAAGATCCAAATCTTAAAATAAGATGTAAACACTTTGTTTTTTACTAGGCATTTGATTATTTTGAAATTCCACAATGAAATCACAAACAACTGTTAATAGAATTATATAAAAATTGAATTTATCATGTTATTACAATGAAAAAAGATATTAAACTAAATATACTAAGCTAAATATACAAGGTTCTGATGCATATGTTGATGGTGGTTTAGAGTTATTGTGATATTTTTTGGGGTTATACTTAATTCACAATCTAAGCATACCAAGTGCACCTACAATTTTGCAAATCGGTTCCATTTTATAGGTTTGCCATGTGGCCCATAGTGCATAATCAGACATCACTATGAAAGGAAGAGCCTGCGCAGGTTATAAAAAAACCAATTTTTTTATCCAAACAATTCTCCAAATCTATAATTTCTTTTAAATAAAATAATTCATATTTATAAGTTAGATATTCAATTAAATCACATAACATATCACATATTTTTTCCTCTAAGCTACTCTTTCCTATGTTACTGCTTTACAACGTTTCCTTTGCAACATATGGTGCAATTGCTAGTTGTATTAGACAAATCTAGTCAAAATGATCACTTCTTATCAGCTTAATGAGAAAACCTAATCAAAAAAGTGTTGAGAGAATTGAACCTATGACCTCTTAACAACAAAAATGCTTTAATAACAACAATTCCACCCATTAAACTAACATTCAAAATTTTAATTTATATACCATTATTAAGAATTATTTAATATATTTTTAATATTATTATAAAAAAATAAAAAATATATTTTATTGTATATTATTATTTGATTGCTTCACAATACCCTAACTAAGAATTTTTTATCCCAAGTGTTAGATATAAGAATGTGACTTTGTTAGACGATAACGACAAGACAATTAAATTTAAAAAAAAAAAAATGCAAAGACAAAATGGATGCTTTTTAAAGTAAACTGCTTTTTTTGGCTTCACTTTCATGACTTTGTCAATGTTTTTATAAATAATTATTTGTAAGCTTCTATTATTTTTATACGATTAACCATCATTGAAATTTCACAACGAAATTTATGATTGGTTTCATTATATTCACAACTGAACTTTATTGTGAAATTTGAGCACTGATCCACTTCACTTAAAATTTAAAAAATAATAGAGAATTTAAAAAATAAATTCTATTATTTATGGTCACCAATAATGACGCTTGACATTTACAAGAAAACAATATTTTATTATAAATATTACAAAAACAATATTTTATTATAAATATTACAAAAGGTTTCAAAGATATGTAAAATAATTATATTATTAGTTTTTATTTTGAAAAAGATGAAATTGAATATGATAGGCTCTTATGACTTTAATAATTTAATTCCATGTATACATCTTCGAACTTTATTGATAATTGAAAACATTTTATAATGTGCAATTTGTCATTTTTTTGAATTTTTCTTGATTTTAATTATTTTAATGTTTATTTTTGTTTTTTAGTGTGAAAATTTATCATAATTTAGTTGTCAAATTAGAAATGAGGAAATTAATTATTTGTTGCTATCAGTAAATACAAGTTGATTTATCACCGTTATTCAAGGAAAATCATGTCACTTAGAATAATTTGTTAGTGGTACGTAAGGGGACAGGTTTTCATTCCTACAAATGCCTCTAGGTCTTGGGTAGCTAACATGTTTCCTTAAGTCACAGAAAAATGAGCTCTTAACTAAGCAGAAATAATTTTAATATAAATACTCATACCAAAAATTGTATTTTAATAGTAATAAATTATCAAAATAAAATTTTACATATGAATAAAGAAAAATAATGTATAACCAAAATATTCTGGAGTATATCGTAAAACTATGTATAGTATTATACACAACGATTCTAGTTTGAAAAATCACATGTATACAAGGCATGCAAATATTTAATAAAAAACATGTAAGTTACTTTTAAAATTGGTGAAATATATCATCCATTTAAACATATGCATGTAAAAAATAGGCAACTATTTCACCGAATTGGCTAGCATATATATATATATAAAATGTCCAAAAAATAGCCCATTAACAAAATTTCGCCCCTAAAATTTTCCATGCCTAAAACTGTTTATGTGTTTGGCTAAGAGCTTGTCTTCCTCAAACGTAAAGAAACAGGTTAATGGCCCAAGACCCAAAGATATCTGGTAAGCCTGTCCCCTTACATTTCACCAACCTTGAATAATGGTGATAAGTTAGCTTGCATTCCCCAACCATAGATGGTTGTCCTCACTACTCATTGGATAATGAAATTATGCTATATTTTCTAAATATTTAAAAAATATATATGTATATATTATTATTATTATTATCCTTATCCAATTTTAAGGTCACACCAAGCGAGATACCAAATTGGTGTATGAGACTCCCTTGTTTGTGGGACAAGGGACCCATCTCTGCGCAATGATTTGACTGCTAATTCTACGAAGGCATACATACTCTACCCCTCTAGTTTTGAACCTGTGACCTCTTAGGAGGAAATACATGTTCTTAACCATTAGACCAAAAAATAATGGATAACAAATTCACACCCTCTTATATTAATATGAGGTATTATTCCTTTATATGTTATTGTGTAAATACATTTTCCCTCGATATAAAATAATAATTCTGTATAAAATAATATTTATGTTAAGAAAATTATATATATAGTAACAAGAAGTTAAATCACACAGTATACATATAATTACAATAATTTTATTTTTTATAGAATAATATTTATATTAAGAAAATTATATATGTATATATATAGTAACAAGAAGTTATATCACAATGTATAAATATAAATACAATATTTTTAAGCATTAATAATAGTTCAAGTATTATAATATAAGATATACAAAGATTCACAATTATTATATCCGAATCATTCTTTTTAGATAAACTTGTAGGTTTATAACTTTAAAAAGCTCTTAATATTGTAGTAGTTCTACTCAACATATAAATTAACAAAAGATATGGTGACTAATGACGTCTTCTTTCTTCTTCCTCCATGTCCTCCATTAAATGTTGCAATTTTTTTTCTTCCTTTAAATATGCTTGGACAAATTTTGTTGAAATTATGTGATTTGAAGTTGTAGGTTATGAATATTTTCTTAGCTTGAGAACCACATTCTTCTACATCTTACATTTTAATTTCAGTTCATCGTCATCATTTTTATGTGTTTGTTGCACTAGTGCACTCATGGTTATGACATTCTATGACGTACTCTAATATTCATTTTCATGCACCTTGGAGGTCACCAAAAAAAGGGAGGGTATTTCACATTTTATTGGCTCTTCATGTCTTCTCAAAACCCTTCTAAACATTTGTAACTACCTATAATCAATGTGAGAAATAGACTAAAAAAATAATGGCACAAACTTTCATCAAGCACATTTCATGCACAAAGGCTATGGCTCAAAATAACATTATATTCTCCACACAATGCCCCCCCTCCCCGAACCTTGTTCCATAGATTATACAACCAAAACATAGTGCGAGAGTACCATAACGTTTCAATACCAAGTTGTACAAAATTATTATTTGAATTTACCTAAAGAGAAAAGAACCAGAATAAAAGGTTGGGACACAAACAAAACCAAGTAAATTGAGAGGGTTTATTATAGGAAATCATCAAAGGTTCAAAATTCCCTTGGGAATATATACAACATGGCCCGCATAACCATACATAGAATACACTCACCATTTGGAAACCAGAACCACAAGACAAATACACCTGACACACACCCAAAGAAAAGTTTAGACAAACAAAATTCTAAATTATAAGCTAGAGACTAAGTGAGACTCTTACCAAGTCAATATTGGTTTACCTATATTCCTCCCTTCCACACAAAAATATTATCCTATGCAATGTTTCATGATGTCTCCTTTCCAATTAATCAATTCATATGGGAGTTTAAGTCCTAGAGCAAAATAACTTTCATGCATGTGAATAAGGGGAAGGTTTTTCCTTTCAATTATAGGATCCTCACTTTTAGTCAATTGGTGGCATTTAAGAGACAAAATGGTTATTAATTATGATGTTACAAGCCCTAGTACCAAAATTTAAAGTGTTAAGGAATTTGAAAGTATCTCCATCCCTCATTATTTTGGAGGACACCTACATTGAGTGTCGCTTCTTTATTAGCCAAAGAATTGACCAAATGATTGAACTCTTGTGACACCTAGTAAAATGAGACCTTATGTAAACTACTAATATTCTTATGGATTCAAGCTATGTTAAAGGCCAATATATTATCATATGGAGTTTATCTCAAGATCATTGATCAATAATTATGCTTAAGTCTCTTATTCCATCAAGGATTTCAATTCAACTTCTTTGCTGGGAGGATACCTTGGTAGAGAGCATAGGATTTTGCTTGATTATTTGTACTCTTCCCAAGGCTCCAAGAAAATGGTGTTTCGTGATCTCCTTCAGATCTAATAAAATTTCATCACACCTACCACTAAATAAGAGCATGTGCATGATATATATAGAATTTGCAAGATCTATAATTCACACACACCCAATGAAAGCTACTAGGTTATGCCTAAATTTGGCTTGTGGAAGCTTGGGATAGATCTTTGAACTGAAATAATGAATTCTTATAGCCAACTTTCTTCATTTCGTTCTAAAGGTTGATGAGATAAATTTTTATTACGACTTGTGTTAATCATTTTTACAAAGAGTATTTTTACTTTAAACATTAATGATAACTTATCTAGAAGTCTCTTGCTTCTATTTAGATAGAGCTTTCCAAAAAAATATTTTGGAAGTACCATCCAAAGTATTTTTAGGATGGATTTTCTCTTTAGCATTCCCATATAATTTTTACTCCACAAGTAGGCTTGTTTTCTCTATGGTTTATTCCAGTGAGGGCATGATTCCAAACTTGGATTGAGAAACTATAGTCAAAGAAGAGACAATAAATAGTCTCTTCATCTAGAAGGCATAGTAAACATTAGAATGGGCCTTGGAATCCCATTTTTTGTAATTTTTCAATTGTAAATATCTTCTTGTGGATAATTAACTAACTGAATATGTTTTAATTTGAAGATTACATCTAAGTGCTAAAACCATTTCCAAATAATTGAACACTAGGAGAGTGGAAAAGATTGGAGATGATGTAGATGTCCATTCCTTACAAAATACTCTTGGGCTCACTATTGTAGATTGTATAGAGAATGAAATTAAAGGAATGAATATGAATGGAAATAGAAATAAAAACATTTCAAAGAACATTGTAATATAGTGACAACCTAATTCTATTGATAAATAAAATAGTAAAATATTGTGAAATGCAACAAACTAGCTAGAAAGGTGGTAGCTTATTTCTTAAGAGAGATGTGTCGATTATTAATATACTTAGAAACTTAAGAGTTGGTTAAGTTAAAGTTGGTATAATGTGTATATTAGGTAAAAGTGTGTTTCTTTAATATGTATTAGCTGCATTGTAATCTAATGATCATGATATATATTCTAAACATAGAGTGGTTTGAAGGCTCATATTCTCTTCGATATTAATAACTATTGATCTGTGGCTTAACACTTGAATGGTCCATAATATATATTTAAAGGGATTGAGGGTCATGGATGATGATCAAATGTAAGAAATATTTTATGCAAAATATATTATTTTGCATTAATAAAATTACCTCACGTGGTCGTGTTAGTTGGGGTTGTGGATTGTTTCCCTCTCAAAGGGTTTTAACCATGTAAAAATGTTGGTGTTATGATATTTTATCTAGTAGTGTGAATGGTTACTAAAGTTGTTCATCTTGTATGGAATACCTTATTTACAAAAACATTGTATCAGAGCCCGTTTGAAGAATTTCTCCCATTGGTGATCGAGATCTGGAATTCAGTGTTGTGACATTTATGAGACCTGCTATTTAAACACTATTTTGGCCCAAACATATTGTTCCATTGCATTCAAATCACTACTTTAAGCTAATAACGTGCTTCTTTTCATCTGAAAATGTGTCCATTTGGCTAAGATACAAAAAATTTCATCAAATCCAGTGGTCTATTTTCCAAATACACTCTTTTTATTTTTTTACAAAGGCCATATTTTAGTTTTTTGTTTATTTGGGCCATTTTTCTACAATTTCTTGTTTGTGTCTCTTTACTTTGTGTGATCTCAGAAAACTAGAAATAGTGCATAAAGTGTTTTTTTTATTGTGTATTCTTTTTTTCATGCACTTTGTGTGATCTCGTCAAATAAAAAACAATGAGAAAAATTGTATTTTTTGGCAAGCTGCCGAAGGTATAATGCCATTGTTGTTGACTTTGAAATTATTATTATTTTTTTTCCGAACCACTATTTATTTTGGATGAACACATATTTTCTAGCAAGCACATAGTTCAAGGTAGAGCTCCAACCACAACAACAAATCCACCCTCCACTACTATGCTTAGCCTTTTGTGCTAGTTCACTTGGTTAAAAAATACTTTTCTTAGTAAGAGGTATTGAGTTCAAATCTATTTTATGTAATTTCATAACTTTTTTGTAAAGTGTATTTCACTTGTCCTATAAAAGTGAACCACTATAGAATAACTTTAATATTTTTTAAAGGTATTTTTCTTTTTTTCGTTGCATGGAACTTTCAATTATAAAGTAACTTCATTGTAAAATTGATTATCACTTGCTTTATAAAAGCGATTCGTTTCATAAAGTAATTTTATCTATAGAAGTTATATTATAGGAAAAAATAGTGAGGAAAATTATTTTTTTAATCAACATCCATCACCACATGGGGAAACTTCTGCTTGCCACATGACTCTTTGTTACCGTTAATGCATTTTTGAATAAGGGCATAAATTTCACATCCGAAGTCTCTTTTCAATCTCAATTTTTTTGAAATAGCCTATTTTTTCAAGAGCTTTCCATCTCGATAGTCAGTTAGATCTTTTGAAACCATATTTCCTACACATTTTAATATGGCCACTCCAAGTAACATTTTTCTGACCAGTACCAACTAGTCATGGATATCAAACATGGAGGATGTACTAAGAAGTAAATGATTTTATAGCATTATCTTGGCATAAGAAAAGCCCCCATTGACGCTAATAAGAGAGCCCAATGGTGTAATAGGAATGATGAAGAACATGGACTAATCAAAATGTCCATTTCTTTTAATTTTTCAATTTCATAAATAGGGATTTGATGCTCTAAATGAAGTGTGGGAAAAGTTGAAAGAGATATTTGGTGAACCTAATATTATTAGATCTTGTTAGCTTGAAAATTATATCATGAATTTAATTCCTAATGATTTTTTTGCATTATAGACTACTTATCTAACTTTAAAACACTTAGAAATTTTCGTAAATACTTTTAGGTTGATTTAGATGAGGAACATTGCATATATATTATTCTCTCAAAGCTTGGTTCTATATATTTTGTTTTCGTATCTACAATTCATGCCATTGGAGAAGATTTTGGGGCTACTTATAAAAAACCTTCTCTTAAATATTTGTGTGAATCTCTAATTATAGAACAATACATCTCTTGCATATTGGAGCAATTAGCACTATAAGTACATCTAACAAGGCCCTAGTTCCCTAACAAAAAGATAAAACCAAGCATATAAAGAAGAAATAACCTTACAACATTAATAAAAATAAGGGTCGTAAACCCTTTCAATCAACCTCTATGCCTAATGGTGACAAAGGAACAAATTCAAAGAGTAAGAAGACTTAGAGGTATTACAATTATTGCGGGAAATAAAATCATCTAGAGTCCAATTTTTTTAAAAATATGGAGGCCTTGGAATTAGAAATGAAGAATCACAATATTAAACTTGATTCTTCTTCTGACACTTCTTCTCATGTATATGCACTTTCTACTTCGAGTTTCTCTGTCAATGCAATTTCTACTTCTTTTGTTGAAGGGCTTATTGATTTTGGAACATCTTATCATATGGATAAGGATAAAGCCATTTTTTTTTTGTCTTAATGACTCTAACAACAAACAAATATTTGTTGTTGATGATAGATATCTTAGTGGTGTATGTTCTAGAATTTTTCAAGTAGATAATTCTCATTTTAGTGATGTATTATGTGTTCCAAGTATTTTTTGCAACCTTCTATGAGTATCTCAGATAACTCATTTAGATGAATGTAAAAAAATAGAGTTTTTTTATCCATATTTATGAAGGAATGAAATAAAATACAAATATAAACATAAATACATATCTATAGTGAAAACATAAATTTAATTCATTAATAAAAAAGTACTGAAAAATGTTACATGGATAATGGAAATAAAATAGTTCGGGTGATGGTAGCTTATCTCTGAGAAGAGAAGTGGCCACTACATGCCAATTGAACTTTGTCACAACGGGCTCAAAGAAATTTTTATCATTAAGAAACAGTAGGAAACCATAAACATCCATAAACATAACCCTAGGAGATGAAGCGCCAAAAGCTTATGGGCCCCACTGGGGCTAGTTGCAACGTCAAAATCCTGGGGACGTAACTTTGGCATACAAAATCCATTTGAAAATCATAATACATCACTTCGAAGATATCTAACAGGAGGTCGAAAAATAAAAATATCGGTGAACCAATTTATGATTTTTCTAGTCTCTCTGTTTTTCGAAAAAAAAAACATCTCTTAGGCCCTTTAAATGGATTTAGAAATTTAGGACCGGAAAAATTTCCAAAAGTAGTAAGTTGTGTCACAATTAAGGAGAATGAAAGAAACAATGGTGGGGGTCCAAGTGGAGTATGCGAGTGGCCACCAATATCCACATGGATCAGTCCTCCCCCCTTAGTAAGCAATGGTCCACATTGCATTGAGTGCCTCCATGAGATGGGGAAACTTCTGCTGAACTTGGTCCCTGGTGAGCCACTTTCCTTGGTGTAGGAGTTGGACATATTTGATAAACTGATACAATTGGATCTTTTTTTGACGACTGGTATTGATATGTGTGTCCATAATTCGATTAGCTATGGAATGTTTCATGAAGTTTGGGTCGATCTCTGTTGGTGTTAGTTGTTCTATAATGTCTGATGTTTCCAACAATGGTGGAAAGTATGGCCGAAGGTGGTCCACATTGAACACTCGGTGCAGGAAAAGGTATGGGGGAATGTTGAGCTCAAAAACGTTGTCACCCACAACTTTGGTGATGGTGTAAGGCCCGTATCGAAGTGGTCAAATATTTCGATGGGATTTTTCTAGGTGTTCTTTCTACAAATGTAACCAAACTTTGTTTCCCACCTGAAACTTATAAGGAACCCTATGTTGATCATGTTGCTTCTTGTACTTGGAATTGGGATTCTCCAAGATTTTGTGAACCTACTGGCAGATGTGTTGGATGCATTCAATAAACCTAGTTGCTTTATTAGCCTCAAAATGCACATGTGTGGATTATGTTTGTGTAGTCAAATGAGGCATGGAAACATCAATCAGACACAATGGTTGAAATATCAAACCCACTTTAAAGGGATCACGACCAATAAATATATGGAGAGCTTTGGTGTAGTTTTTCTACACATAGGGAATGCTCTCATCACAAGTTTGTGGATGCTTGGAGTTGAACATGTGGATAATGCGCACTATCATCCTATTGACGACCTTTGTTTGGCCATCAATTTGGGGAAGGAATGTAATTGACTTGGTGAGCTTAGTCTCTAATTGTGTCCAGAGGCTGATCTAATATAATGGTTTCTAGGGTCCCAAAATGTAACCACACTCATTCAACGAAATTTTGGGAATGTCTTCAACTATGGTACTCTTCTTATAGGGCACCAATATATCCATATTAGAAAATATATACATGACCACAAATACACAATCATTACCATGCTTGGGAGAAGGGAGGCCAAACAGGTAGTCCATGGAGATGGATTCCTAGGGATGGCTAGGAGTAGGTAGAGGAGTTTATAATACTTTATTCTTGATGGTTGGATTTTCGATGACATAGGCAGTGTAGGATCTGATATATTTTCCAACACGCTTTCAGATTTTTGGCCAATAAATATAATTTTATAGTATGATCACAATTTTCTCCACACCAAAGTGTCACACGACATGGCTATAGTGCGCCTCCAAAATCAGCTTGGAAAACTCACTTAAAGGAACAAAAAGGTGGCCCGGGTAGCATAATAATGCATCCTAGAGGTGGAAATATAGAACTTTCTTTCCATCCACTAGCATCTTGTATGGGGTGGAAACATCTGGATCATTTTTGTATATTTGTAGTCATCCAGAGGTTTCATGGACATAAGAGTTGACAAAAATAGTTAGTGATGTAACTAGGGGACAACTGGGGAAGTCTACAACATAATTGGTGCCCTTTTTGTATTTAACGTTCAAGAGGAATTGTTTCATATATATAGAACACTTCTGATGACAATTGTTTTGCAACATTCCTTGTGTCTAAATGAACTGAAGAGGTTGGTGATTTAGGTGGATGACTCTCTCCTTCCCAAAAATGTAATGTTTCCATTGCCAACAAGCCTGCACGATAGAATACATATATTTATCATAGGTTGGGTACTTCTGAATTCTATAGGAAAGTGTCTCACTATGATAGAAGATAAGATGCCTGTTTTGGGTGAGGACTACACAAATAGTATAATCAAAGACATCTGTCTTAATTTCAAATGGTTTTGTAGGTCTGGAAAAGTGAGTGGAAGTGCAAAGCAAAGGCGGTGCTTAAGCACAATGAATTCCTTTTGTTTGGATTTAGACCATGAATTTTTTTCTTTCACTCCACCCTTGGTAATATGACTAAAAGGAAAAGTGATATGGAGAATCCCAAAATGAACCTATAATAAAAATTGGCAAGGCAAAAATAGTTGTGAAGCTCTGTTAGAGTGGTCAAGTTGGCCAGTCCCAAATGACTTGGTTCTTTGTCATATCAACACGCACACCTTTATCATCTACATATAACCTAGATATTGGATCGGGCTCATGCCAAAGGTGCATTTATCCAAGTTGGAACACATTTTTTGCTGCTGCATGGTTTGAAGGACCTGCCGAAAGTGTTGAAACTTCTATTCCCAACTCTTGTTGAAGATGAGGATGTCATCCAAATAACCAAGAATGATTCAGTTAAGGACTGAAATATGTCATCTATCAGACTCCTAAAAGTATCAGGGGAATTTGTTAACCCAAAAGGCATGACCAACCATTAAAAAAGGCCTTCCTTGGATTTGAAGGTTGTCTTCTATACATCTATGGGATATATTAGAACCCGATGATAACTATAATTTAAATTGATATTGCTGAAATACTTGGCCCCCTTGAGCTGGTCTAGAAGGTCATCAGTCTGTGGGATTAGATACTTGTTCCTAAAATTGATTTTGTTTAGTTCCCGATAATCAATGAAAAGCCTCTAGGTCCCATCCTTATTCTGTATAAGTAACGTAATGCTCCCACAAGATGAGGAACTTGGTTGGATGTCCCGTTTTTGTAGAAACACCTAGATATGTCACTTGATCACTTAATTTTCCATAATCGAGTGGTTTTATTTTGGCCCATTGGGTAGAGGTGCTCTGGGAGTTAGATCGATCAAATTCCTAACTTGACAGTGCAAGGGTACCCCTATGGGTTAGGAGAATATGTCCCTGTATTGTACCACGACCTTATCCACCTACCTCTCCTACGTGGAGGAACCCTTCCCAGGGTCCATGGATGTGGCTACGATATTCCCTTTACTTTGAGAATGAATAAGAAAGAAAAAAAAATTCTCAGTCTCAGAGATTATCTTACTGCATTTCTTAGCAGAGATCAAAGAGATAGTGGTAGGTGGGGATACCCTCAGTATCCTGTATAACTTATTTCCCAAAGTAATAAATAGTGTGAGGCCTTGACTCATACACAACATGAAGCTTCCACAAGTATGGATAGAATAATAATACATCAAAAAATTCAAGAGAAACAATGTCACACAATACCTCATCTATGAAGGGTTTGATGTTGTAGGGAAGACGAGACTGTTAGCCGACACAAATATCTCGTCCTTGGTGGATCCACCCATTGGTGTATGGATGTGGGTATGGTGTGGTTGGAAGGCCATACCACTTAATGAATTCCAATGAGATGAGGTTATTTTGGCTCCCACTGTTAACAATTAACTGCAATGATGGCCCCTTCACCCACATATGAGAGAGGAAGATACACTCCCCTTCCTATGGGTCATTGGGATCAAAATTATATACATTGGTGGTGGAAACAGAGGCATTGGGCTCTGAATCAATAACCTACTTCCCTTTTTCATTCCCATTTTCGGGGTTTGACCCTAAGTCAGAACATGCATATAACTCTGAAGCCTTTATCTCTACCACTAGTGACTACCTGGTTTTAGCATCGGTTTTGATTCCATTAAAAGATGCCTCTTCGTCATTATATTTGGCCTCTAGCCCCTTATGCTTCAATTTTTCTCACTAATTTTTGCTACATCCTCTCCATTCTCCTCGATCCTTTCCTTATTTGCCAAAAATGTTCAAATTCATCCTAATTTGGCTATTTGTATTAAAATTCTAAAAACGTCCTAAACTATTCCTAATTAGCCATTTGCATGTCTAAAAGCTACCTAATGATATGTTGTCCTATCTATTCCCTGTTCTAGTCAAATATTTTCCAAAAGGGAAAATAAAATTATATTAATTTTATATTTTTATATATGAAATTATTATAATTTTTAGCTAAAAAAAAAAGGCTTCATCAAGCTCCCTAGCCCTTAGCTCAAATCCTCATCACACAACGAAGTTTCATATAACTGAGAGCTTATTCCAAGGGCTAAGTCCAAGTTCAAGTCACGAAGGGAGGACACATCGTGCCAAGTCCCAAGCAAATGTCACAATGTATATAGCCTTGGGCTCATTGTTTTTGAATATTAAACTTGACACCTATTTAAAACAATATGTGTCTTCCATGCCCGAGAAATGTGGGATTATTCCCATTGAATATGATCAAATAGTAAACGAAAGCCACGCAAGTAAGGAAGGTTGAAGATTTAGCATCTCCAGCACTAGTAGTTGAGGATTTCGAATGCCCAACAGCTCCAACGCAAACAAGTAAGATGGAGGAAGGGTTTTCATCACCAACCCAATTGAGTAAGGATAACGAGGGTTTGGTTTCATTTCCTCGAGGGTGTACAAAATTTCTTGGGAAGACATCAGACACTAAGGAAGAAACCATGTTGCCATTTTCAATAGCTGTAATGTCAAAAACAAATGTTTGAATTAGTCAAGATAGAAGAAATTCCTATTAAATCACGTAGCACTAATCCGAAATTGGGATCAAGCATGAATTCATCAGAAAATGTATTTGAAAAGAATTAAAAACATGAAAAAGGTTAATTCCATTCAAGAGAACTCCAAGATTCGCAAAGAGGAAGAGTGTCTCAGGGTTGGAGAAGATTCCCGCCACAATGGTATATGTTGATGAGGACGTTGAAATACTTAATCTCCAGAAGCAGCATTGGAAGTTTATTGAAGAAAACTCTGTGACTGAAAATTCACCACCAGTAATGAAGCCATTGCAAACTCTGTCATGTCTCCATAAAATATTTATCAACCAATAGAATCTATTCTCGATCAAGGTGGGGATTTTGGCAAAATTATAGATTCAGCTCAAATACAAGAAGGGGATATTCTGGAAATTTTAAAAGGGGCTATGCAGATTTAGAAAATGGAATAAGGCCTTGGATGTATTTGAATGGATGAGTAACCATGAGGATCACAAGCTAAATTATCAAGCGATTGCACTAATAATTAGGACTTTATGTTGAGAAGATTAGTGCTCCAAAAGCAACTGATTTTTTTTTTATGCTTCAACTAGAAAGGTATCCTATAGATGCCTAAGCATACACCTCTTTAATTTCTACCGTTATTACCAAAGTGGCATGTACAGAGAAGCGATTTATCTGTTCAATAGAATGGTGGAAGATGGATGCAAACCTAATGTTGTCACCTACAATATAATCCTCGGTGTATATGGAAAGTTGGGTAAGTCTTGGAACAAATTAGTATTACTTTTTGAGGCTTTGAAAAATCGAGGACGTAGGCCTGATGAATACACCTACAACACCATCATAGATACCTATGCCAGAGGAGATATGTGTGAAGAAGCATCAAATATTTTCGAAGAGATGAAGGCAGCATGATGTGCCCCAGTAGAATCACACACAATGTAATTCTTAATACCTATGGGAAACTAGGTTTGCATGGAGAAGTGCTCAAAATTTTGGTTGAAATGGAGAACAAAGAATAATGCCAACTCAATATTGTTACCCACAATGAATTTATTTCAGCTTTCTCTACTACTGGACTCTGTGCTGAAGCTACTGCTCTGATGGATACTATGGTAAGTAAAGGAGTGGAGCCTGATTTTTTTACATACACAATACTCATATCTGCCTTTGGAAAGGCAGAAAGAGAGGAAAGAGCCTTGAATTTTTTCACAAAGATGAAGAAGGCATGTTGTCATCAAAATATTTGCACTTTCAATGCTATCATTGGTGTGTATGGAAAAATGAAAAATTCCAAAAGTTGATGTTAACATTGGATGAAATGAGGTCTAGTGGCTATACCCCTGATAGGGTCACATGGAATACTCTAGTAGCTGTGTGCGGGAAAATGGTATGCATGTTCATGTTGCTAGAGTTTCAAGGAAATGAAGAAAGATGGAATCATTCCAGTTCTAGACACTTATAATACCCTGATTGGGGCTTACAAAAAGAGAAGTGGAAGGAAATTAGAAAAAAATGTTTGGGACTGGTAGAAAATATCATCCATATGCATTAGGGGTATCTTCTTCAGATGGTGCAAGCCCTCATATTGCAGTGGATAGGCAGAAGACTATCAAGGATCTAGAATCCATGAATTCTTCTTTGATTCTTGATCCTACAAATGTTTTTTCTTTACTTCTTGATCCTACAAATGTTTTTCCTAGCCATATGATGTGTCACATTTGGAGTCTGGTCAACCAGCTTTAGCTGGAAAATGTTTGTCAAATTTTAACCCAAGAAGGACATGGCTGAATTCCAAAAGATATATAGGAAAACCAGCAGATGAAGTGAATCTCATGTTTTGGTTTGGTTTTAATTTTTGAAGATCATGCTGCTAGCAACATTTTATTATCATGCTTAATTTTTCTATAAAGATTGAGCCTCATAGTTTATTGTGTTGGGATATTTTTAGTCATTTCCAAGAAATAACAGCCTTTTACAGAAAATATGGTTTTTACAACAAACCCAACAAGTAGCTATTTTCCCAGAAATTTTAATACAACAGAAATTTGAATGTAGTAGATTTAGGGGTTGGTTAGGTGGCAGATTTCACCCAGATTTAAAGGAAGAACATAAGTAACAATTGATCAAATGGTTTCCAGATTTAAAGGGAATAATTGGTGCAGGTGGTAGGAAATTCCACATTTCTGCAGGAGTAAAGACAATTAAGAAAAAAGGCAGAGGATTCATTAGGTGTCAAACAGTTCAACATTGCTTGCAACAATTAAGGATAGTCAAGACATGTGGTACAAGGTTTAAGCCAAGTGGCAATTATCATCAACAACTCTCAGTAGTTGCACTTTTGGAGGAAGATTTTCCACAAATTTTGGGACAACCCTCCACATCATTAGCTCAATATTAATCAACAATTAAATTTCATTTCCTATTTTGTAAATATACTATTGTACATCTAAAGTTTTTTTTAGATAAGCTTTACTATATTCAGTAAATTGTAATAAATTTCCAATAAAAAACTTACCCAAAGTTGTGGATCATAAAACATCTATTAGTTTCATATAAATATAGAGTAAAGAAATCATATCAAAGTGGGAGAGGGGATTGGTAGCATAGGGTTGTGTTCCCTGTCGCTGATTCTTATGTCATTCCTGAACAATGTATTGTTGAAGATATAATACATTCCAGTTACACTCTTGAGGATTCACAAAAAATATGGTGTGTGTATTTTCCTTATGTGTTTCCATATCTCAGATCTTCCTTTTTGGATTGTGATATATATATGTTGTCTCATGTTATTGTTAGCCTTATGATACAGTAGTACATGATTATCAATTTTTATCAGTCTTGTTCTACAAGCTTTCTTGATAAGATGTGTATGGAAAATTTGTTCATAAGCATTCCTTGTGACTTTAATATGTTAGATGTATGATGAGATTCTTGTAAGTCTTGTGAAAGTCTTCTTTCATTAACGCATTTCAGGTATGGAATATTTTTTATCCTTTCATCTACGCAATGGACTTCTATCCTATAGACCCACTGTATTTCTTCTATTCTTCTGACCATTCGACTACAAACTCAACCTTTCTACCACATCATATATCAGTGCCCTCATATGTGTCATAGAATTTTAGTTGTTCAACATTCCTTTCAGAGTGCTTGAGATCCAACCACTTTCCAAAAACCCAATAAAATCATAAAAAAATTTCCTTAGAGCTTAGGATGTGTCTGGTCAGGTGCTTGCTGCAGTCCAAGTGCTGATTCCAGCGCCAACATATTTTGGTGCGTCTGCCGGGAGATGAAGGCCTTGAAACGAAGTATTCTCCCGAGTCTCTTGTTTTATTTTCTGAAGATCGATTCTTGAAGGTCAACAGGAATTAATAACTTGAAGAGGACTGTAGTTTTTCACCTAGCGACTCCATTGTTCCCGATCCAGTGGTGACTTCACAGGGATGCAGAGATTAGATTTTCAGTGGAAGTTTTGGATAAATAGCTACACCTTTTAGAATTTTGAAAGGGACATCATTGCAGAGGTAGCATTTAATTTTTTTCGTCATTAAATAGATGATGATTTGGAGTCTTCTTATAGTGTAGACATTCAATGCTTTATGAGTATCCCGCGTTGTGATTATTTTCATCATGAGCTGCACTATGTTATGATATGGATTCTTTCAGTTTTACTCTTCAGATTCAGAATCCATATGAGGTTTTTCAGATATTTGAATGGTTGTATGAAAATTTCCATATTGCATGAATATTTCCATTCAAATCATATTAGTAGTAGAAGAATGAATAAGCTCCTTGTTTTGAGAATTTTTACAAAATGTTAGAGTTCAGTTATTAGTTTTGTTTTGGAGAAATAAGTTTTAGAATTGAAATGATGCTTTTGAATCCATTACCCAATTGCTAGGCATGCTGGTATTTTTCAGCCAATGAGCAGAATTGCAGGTTGTAGAAATAAGAGTTGGATAAGGCACTGGAATTACGGTTCTTGATAGCCTGCTGGGGCCATATCATCCCCAATTAGAGCCACGGTTAGCACCGGTTTTGATTCCTTTCAAATATGCCCTCTCCATCATTCTATTTAGCCTCTAGCCCCTTATGCTTCAATTTTTCTTGCTAGTTTTTGCTACATCCTCGCCATTCTCCTCGGTCCTTTCCTTATTTGCCAAAAATTTTCAAATTCATCCTAATTTGGCTATTTGCATTCAAATGCTAAAAATGCCATAAACTATTCCTAATTATCCATTTGCATGTCTAAAATATACCTAATGATATTTTTTCCTATCTATTCCCTATTCTAGTCAAATATTTTCCAAAAGGGAAAATAAAATTATATTAATTTTATATTTTTATATATTAAATTATTTTAATTTTTAGCAAAATAAAAAAAAGGCTTCATCGAGCTCCCTGGCCCTTAGCTCGAATCCTCATAACACAATGAAGTGTCATATAACCGAGAGCTTATTACAAGATATAAGTCCAATTTCAAGTCACGAAGGGAGGACACTTCATGCCAAGTCCCAAGCAAATGTCACAACGTGTATAGCCTCGGGCTCATCGTTGTCGAATATTAAACTTGATACCTATTTAAAATAATTTGTGTCTTCCATTCCGGGAAAATGTGGGATTATCCCCATTGAATATGAGGAAATAGTAAACGAAAGCCACACAAGTAAGGAAGGTTGAAGATTTAGCGTCTCCAGCACTAGTAGTTGAGGATTTGGAACAACCAGCAGCTCCAGCACAAATAAGTAAGATGAAGGAAGGGTTGTCATTGCCAACGCAATCGAGTAAGGATAACGAGGGTTTGGTTTCATTTCCTCGAGGGTGTACAAAATTTCCTGGAAAGACATCAGACACTAAGGAAGAAATTGTGTTACCAGTTTCAACAACTGTAATGTCAAAAACAAATATTTGAATTAGCTGGGACAAAAGAAATTCCTATTAAATCACCTAGCACCAATCCGCAGTTGGGAGCAAGCATGAATTCATCAACAAAAGTATATGAAATGCCTTAAAAAATATGCAGAAGGTTACTTCCATTAAAGAGAACTCCAAGATCTACAAAGAGGAATAGTGTCACAGGGCCGAAGAAGATTCTTGCCATAATGGTATACATTGATGAGGATGTTGAAATAATTAATCTCCAGAAGAAGTGTTGGGAGTTTATTGAAGACAATCCCCATACTGAAAATTCACCACTAGTACTGAAGCCATTGCAAACTCTGTCATGTCTCCATAAAATATTGATCAACCAGTAGACTCTATTTTTTATCAAGGTGGGGATTTGGGCAAAATTCTAGATTCGGCTCAAATACAAGAAGGGGATCTTCTAGAAATTTTAAAAGGGGCTATGCAGATTTAGAAAATGGAATAAGGCCTTGGATGTATTTGAATGGATGAGAAACCATGAGGATCACAAGCTAAATGCTCAAGTGATTGCACTAATAATCAGGACTTTATGCCGAGAAGCTTAGTGCTCCAAAAGCAACTGATTTATTTTTTAAGCTTCGGCTAGAAAGGTATCATATATATGCCTATGCGTACACCTCTTTAATTTCTACATATTTCCAAACTGGCATGTACAGAGACGCGATTTATCGGTTCAATAGAATGGTGGAAGATGGATGCGAACCTAATGTTGTCACCTACAATATAATCCTTGGTGTATATGGAAATTTGGGTAATTCTTGGAACAAAGTAGTATTACTTTTTGAGGAGTTGAAAAATAGAGGGCGTAGGCCTGATGAATACACCTACAACACCATCATAGTTGCCTGTGCCAAAGGAGAGCTGTGTGAAGAAGCATCAAATATTTTCGAAGAGATGAAGGCAGCAGATTGTGCCCTGGTAGAATCACATACAATGTACTTCTTATTGTCTATGGGAAATTATTTTTGCATGGAGAAGCGTTCAATATTTTGGCTGAAATAGAGAAAAACAAACAATTCCAACTCAATATTGTTACCCACAATGAATTTATTTCAGCTTTCTGTACTACTGGACTTTGTGATGAGGTTGTTGCTATAATGGATACTATGGTAAGTAAAGGAGTGGAGCCTAAATTTTTTACATACACAATACAGATATCTTCATTTGGAAAGGTAGGAAGAGAGGAAAGAGCCTTGAAATTTTTCACACATATGAAGAAGGAAGGTTGTCATCCCAATCTCTGTACTTTCAATGATTTCATTGGTATGTATGGAAAAATGAATAATTCCAAAAGTTGATGTTAACATTGGATGAAATGAGGTCTAGTGGCTATACCCCTGATAGGGTCACATGGAATACTTTGGCAGTTTTGTGTGGGAAAAATGGTATGCATGTTCATGTTGCTATAGTTTTCAAGGAAATGAAGAAAGATGGAATCATTCCAGTTTGAGACACTCAAAATACCCTAATTGGGGCTTACGGAAAGGGCAGTGCAAGGAAAGCAGAAAAAAATGTTTGGGACTGGCAGAGCGTATCATCCATATGCGTTAGGGGTATCTTCTTCAGATGGTGCAAGCCCTCATATTACAGTGGATAGGAAGAAGACTGTCAAGGATCCAGATTCCATGAAGTCTTATTTGTATTGATCCTACAAATGTTTTCCCATCCATATGATGTGTCACATTTGGAGTCTGGTCAACCAGCCTTAGCTGGAAAAGGTTTGTCTGATTTTAACCCAATAAGGACATGACTGAATTCCAGAAGATATATAGGAAAACCAATAAATAAAGTGAATCTCATGTTTTGGTTTGGTTTTAATTTTTGAATATCATGCTGCTAGCAACATTTTATTATCGTGCTTAAGTTTTCTATATAGATCGAGCCTTACAGTTTACTGTGTTGGGATATTTTTAGTCATTTCCAGGAAATAGCTGCCTTTTACAAAAAATCTATTTTTTACAGCAAACCCAACAGGTAGCTATTTTCCAAGAAATTTGAATACAACAGAAATTTGAATGCATCAGACTTATGGGTTGGTTAGGTGGTAGATTTCATCGAGATTTCAAGGAAGAGCATAAGTAGAGATTCATCAAATGGTTTCCAGATTTAAAGGGAATAATTGGTGCAGGTGACAGGCAGTTCCACATTTCTTGCAGCAGTAAAGAAAGTTATGAAAAAAGGCAGAGGAATGATTAGGTGTCAAACAATTCCACATTTTTTGTAGTAGTTGAGGATAGTCAAGATATGTGGTAAAGGGTTTAAGGCAGTGGAAATCATCATCAACATCTCTCAGTAGTTGCACTTTTAGAGGAATATTTTCCACAAATTTTGGGACAGCCCTCCACATCATCAGCTCAATCTTCATCAACAATTAAATTTCATTTCCTGTTTTGTAAATATACTATTGTACATCCAATGTTTTTTTTAGATAAGATTTACTATATTTAGTAAATTGTAATAAATTTCCAATAAAAAACTTACCCAAAGTTGTGGATCTTAAAATATTTGCTAGTTTCATATGAATATAGTGTAAAGCAATTAGATCAAAGTGGGAGAGGGGATTGGAAGCACAGGGCTTTGTGCCCTGTTTCTGATTCTCATGTCATTCCTAAACAGTGTATTGTTGAACATATAATAAATTCTAGTTACACTCTTGAGGATTGAAAAACAATATGGTGTGTGTATTTTCCTTACGTGTTTCCATATCTTAGATCTTCCTTTCTAGATTGTGACATATATATGTTGTCTCTTGTTTTTGATAGCCTTATGATACAGTAGTACATGATTATCAATTTTTATCAGTCTTATTCTAAAAGCTTTCTTGATAATATGTGTATGGAAAATTTGTTCATAAGAATTTGTTGTGACATAAATCTTTTAGATGTATGATGATATTCTTGTAAGTCTTTTGAAAGCCTTCTTTCATTAACGCATTTCAAGTATGGAATCTTTGTTATCCTTTCATTTATGTAGTGGACTTATATCCTATAGAGCCACTGTCTTTCTTCTATTCTTATAACCATTCAACTACAAACTCAACCTTGCTACCACATCATATATCAGTGCCCTCATATGTGTCAGAGACTTTTAGCTGTTCAAAATTCCTTTCAGAGTGCTTGAGATCCAACCACTTTCCAAAAACCCAATCAAATCATAAAAAAATTTCCTTAGAGCTTAGGATGTGTCTGGTCAGGCGCTTGTTATAGTCCAAGTGCTGATTCCAACGCCAACACCTGGCACGACACTCTCTTGTGCTGTGAGTGGGGATCTTGTGGAACTCGCACCACTTCCCTATTCCCTTCTTCGTATGTGTGGTGCTGTTCTTTGGTTTTGGCTTCAATGGGTTGTGCTACGTCACATCGCCTTGTATTTTTCCTTTTTTTTTGTCATTTAGGGGAACCTTTGCAATTATTTGGATTCGCAAGTCCAAAGTATTGTTTATTTTTTTAAATTTTTGTTCAATCTTGGCAGCATATCGGTATGCTGTACTAACCAAGGAGATTTCAAGAAACTCAATTTATTCCTGAATGTATTTGTGTAGAGAGTCATGGTACTTGAGCACTGAATGCCTCTTAGAGTCTTTATTACCAAAATGTTTGCATAGAGTATGAGAAATATTCGTGAACTCATGTACATATTGATCCCTTTGTTGTCATAGTGTGGTCGATTGTATGCATTTGTCCTCATAACTCCCCATGGGGTGAGATTATTCCTTGAAGATGTATCAGAAAGTGTTCCATGTCAGTGCGGCTCTGAACAAAGAGGGTTCATTGACTCTTTTCTCACAGTCAATTTCCCACAAGTCCTTGACATGGTGAGCAACCTTAAGTAGTGCAAAATTAATCTTATCCCTATCGGATAAAATATATACTGAAAAATAACCCTCCATCTACAAAATTTGCATAGATTTGATCCTGTTATCACTCAGTAATTTCTCAAGGTTAAAGAAATAACTCACCGAGGTAACCGCAAACCTAATTTTAAGCCTTAGGATCTAGCCTTTCTAATGCTCAGAGAGGGCTCTCTCTATAAAATTCAACTTTGATGATTTTAGTTGATTTTAGGCTAGTTATGTAAGATTGATTGGTTTTGGGATTTGATTTGGTTTGGTGGTGAAATCACTATTTCATATGGATAGATGTAGGTATATTTACCATTGGGCTAATGGAGTCAATGTATTAAGCAATAGAGCATAATCAAGGTTCTAAAGGGAAGTGTTCACAAGGAAAGATAGTTAAGTCACTTTAGATCTTTAGGCTGATGATGAAAATGGTTTCAATCGGGATAAGAGAGAAATTAAGGGTTTTCAGATCCCGATAATGAGGAAAGTGACAGAGGTCAATCGAAACTAGGGAGCAATTAAGAATTCCCTAATCCGAATATCAGTAGAAAACATGAAAATGAAATAACAATTCAAGACAGAGTGCTTTTAAACATATTCTGAAATAATATTCCTATTATACATTTAGATTTAGAAAACATGCAATTATGTGAAAACTTTAGATAATAAAAATTGAACAAATAGAAAGTACTTCACTCTAGTGGCCCAACACATGAATCCTGTAAAATAATCTCTTTATTGCTCAATCCAGTCTGCTGACTTGAAAATGGTACAATCACCCTTAGGTTCCTGAATACTACAACTATAGAAATGTTCAGAAATTCATCCACACTAAATAATTCAAATTATGAAGTATTTATACTAAAAATAATACAAAATATCCTTTTTAACTAATGAGGATTTATTCTAGGAAAATAAAATATCTAAGGTTGAAAGGTAGTGACACCTTTCTAACTAATTGAGATCTAGTACTGCTTTATCTGATTTGTTGTCATCTATTTGTTTGTTTGATGCTGGTTTATCTCTCACTGTTGAGTGTCTTTTACGTCATCTTCATGCTGGTTGTATCTGATTTATCTTGTAATTCTTCTTTTGATCTTTAAACTCTGTCCTTGTTTTCACCTTACACCTTTGTTATATTTTCACTTTTACCCTATCACAGTAAAATTCATCATCTGAATCTTTATTTTCATCCTGCTTTTATGAATTTTAGTAAAATTAGATTTTACTAAATTATCTATTTTGACTTCATGTAAAAATGTGAATCTGTTGTTGCTGGTGAATAGTGTTTTTTTATCTTCTTTCATGACCATTTTACTATGAAAATTTGTCTCTCTCTGAATAAATGATTTCTTTTTGTTCTGATGTTTGGAATCTTATGTTAATGAAAATCATTTGAATTCATTTCCTTGAGATTTCTTAGAGTAAACACGTCTTAACTAGTATTAGACTGTTTTATCCAAATGCTCCTTCTGCTAATAACTTGCAAAAAAAAAAAAAAATCGTTAATAAAACATAGGCTGTAGGGATGCAATATGGCTTTGGAGGAGTAGGGGAGTCATGTGGATTAATTCCAGTTTGTAGAGGGGTGTTAATTCAGGTTGGCAATGATATTCATTCACAATTTTAACACAGGTGAGCAAATAGCGGGATCTCAGATTTCAAACACTCTGTCTATCGCACAACGCAGGTGGAATGGAGATTAATTATAGTGGAATAGGGTTTTAACATTGTTTTACTTCATAGAGAAGAGTGAAAAAGTTGTTTTAGCAGAACATAGGGTGGTTAGACTACTTACCGAACAATGTACATGCATTTTTGGTAGTATACAACTCATCGATAAAAATGGTTTATCGCACTGTGGGAAGATGGTTTACAGTTTAGGTGATGGGAGTGAGATGAGATATAGGCTTGACATGTAGTAGAGGGGAAAAATGTGAAACCACTCATATCACAAACTCCGAGGTTTACTAAACATCGGACTGTTTAGGATGTGAAATGGGATTAGGGACGTAAGATCTGTCAGAGGAAATTAGACGGTTGAATGTATTGGCAGTTTTAAAAGGTGGGGTCGAGAACTAAATTGGTGGAAGCCTAAGTAATATGTTGGAGGTTTTTAATGTATGGGTCTAAAGTGATGTGGGACCCGGGATAATATAGTTGGTGTGGGGTTAAATAATAAAGCGGAGGCTTTATTAATATATAATGGTAGGGATATATAATAAGTGGGGAATAATGTAATATGGGTAGGGGACAATAATATAAAGGGAATTTATATGATATATCAAAATGGAAGGATAAGTGTGTTTAAATGATACGGGGGATGTGATATACGAAAGTTTAGGGAATATAATATGTAATGGATTAATATAAACTAAAGGGTCAGGGAAATGATATCAAGGGGTAAATATATTTAAAATGAGATTAATATAATAATGGGGTTAGTAACTTAACATGGCGGGATGTTAGTAATAGATTAGGAACGAGTTTAAATAATTTCAGGGAGGGATTTATGAAGTGGGACCCAACAATATTTCAAATATTAAAAACTATGTCAAAAAAGAGGGTTTTGCATATTTTTAATAAAAGAGGGAGTTAGTGAATGGAGAGTGAATTTAGTAACTAGGTATGGGATTTTAACTAGGGAAAAAGACAGAGTTAGTTAGGAAATGGTTTAGAATAAGGGGAATGTGTTTTTTTGCAAGGATGTTAGAAATATGAAATGACCAACAGTGATTTCCATGTTTTTCCAAAGTGTTATGCCTACCCTTCTTTATCCTAGCATTTTTATTCCTTTTCTTGGGCACATTTGACCTTGCTGACCCTTTATTTTCTTTTTAATAAGCAAACTATCTAATTCTAACCTTATGACGTCCAACGGATTAGATTAAATTAATGAGCTCGTTTATTCTCTACCTAACTACTGATCTGCCAAGATTAAACAGTTTTCCTAGATTTTTATTCTTTATCTATCAAAATGAAATTTAAAGCACGAATAATCAAGATTAAACTGTATGATTATGATGGATTGTGGAATTTTGGACAAGCTGCACACAATCTTATTTGCAAAACTAAATTAAAAGGAGTGAAATTTAATTGTGCAACAATTTCATGATCTATTTTGGTGGGGTTCAAATTTAATATTGTTTTATGATCTTTGTTTCTTTTTTTCCTCTGATTGTTCTTTCAGGACATACCCTCTTTTCATTTTTTTAAATATGGGAAAAAATTTGTAGAAAGAAAATATATGTACAATACTGCAAGATTTACATGATCAATTCAAAATTATGAATCCTATTATTATAGGACCCTAATAGTGGCTTCACATGGGGATGACATCTCCTTGTGATATGTCAAGAACACCGTCGACTTGTAACCTGATCCATTGGGCCAATCCCATGACTGCTCATGATTTTTTTATATAACCTCTGTGACTGAAGATCTTGAATTGAAGTCACACCTTTTCTGCAAATTGAAATCTGATTTGAAACTGAAAGAAGATCTTGAATTCTATAATTTCTATCTATAATTTCTAAAAAATGAAATAAACTTGATCAAATAAAAACTGAAATTCTACCTACTTACTCTAATCAGTTGTCCAACTGTTGGTTAGGTAAAATTAAATAGCCAATGCAACCATTCAAGAATTATATACATTGATGGATTTTGTTGCATGTGCTTGTTGATTATCAAAACTGCAATTCTGCAACCCATTAGAAACTTGTCAACAAATGTAAAGATAAGGAAATACTCAATTTCCTTTGTTGACTCTGTAAAATGTACAAAAGGATCTTCAAGGATATATGTACAAATTTTCAACTGATCTAGACAACTGTACATCTGTTCTGGATGGCCTCCATTCCATGGAACTAAACTGTCATTTTCACCTTTATCTCCCTGCAAACTTTCAGATAAGCTTTGTGATGATATTTATATTGATTGAAATTTTTGACTGATAAAATATTTATCATCTTGATTTTGAAACTCATAGTTAATTAATGGAAGAAGATTTTGATTGTAGTGATAATGAAACACCTCAATTATTGGATCATAAAAGAAGGATTTCTGCAACCTAATGCATATAGGATTCCATGGGACTTCATAGATTTCAAAAAGTTGCTCATTGTTTTCCTTAGAGATGTTATACCATATTTCCTTTAAAATATGAAATGTTTAAAAACATAGTGGTATGGAACTTTCCTGTTTTATTTTATTAGATGTTTCAATTAAATTTGATAATTGTACTCGTGAAACTGAAGAATCTTTATTAAGAGTTTCATTATCTTCTTTTTTGTCAATCACAATTCCTAAAGACTGTTGTTTTTGGATTACTTTGAAGTTGTATCTAATCAACTGAAATGAAGCAAAATAAAGAGGTAAAGAACTTTCACTTGTTTCCAAATGTTCTACATTTTGTTCCTTTCTTTCATAGCTGATTTTCATTGACTGATCACTGTATTCAAACTGCTGAGACCTAATTTACTCTTCCCACAAACTAGCTACTGATGGATCTGTAAAATTAGGTTGAAGTTGAAGAACATAATTATCATCATACTGATCATATTCAGGTAAATTATTAAAATAAGGAATGTCATCAATCACACACATTAGATCAACAAATTTCTCTTTCACATTTTGATTTGTGAATCCATTTTTTGATCTATGGTGGTTGGGATTGGCAGGAAAATGATTATGGCAAAAAACCTCTTCTTTTTCTTCATGATGATTATGAACAAAAATTTCATCTTTCATGGTAATTTTCTGTATCATTTCTTTTATTTTATTTTCCAAAATGCTGACTTTTACCTCTTCCTTATTGTTCTTCTCTTCTTCTGCTTTCAACTTTTCCTTTCTAATTTTCATATTAACTTCTACATCAACTGCAATATTCTACATCTATTCAAGTGTTTATGAGTATCTTTTTCTTAGTTTAAATTCTATTTTTGGATCAAAGGCACTTGGATAATGCAAGAGAGATGAATTAGGAGGAGGTCTTATCTTTACTGTCATTGAATAATAAACTTGATTGAATCTTTCAGAAAATTGTTGTATTGTTTCATTTGGTTGTATTTTCAACTAATTAAATTCTTCTATGATCACTAAAAATTTGACTTTGATTATCCACCTATCAAGAAATTTTTTTACAAACTGTTGGAAATTTGAGATGCTTGCATTAGGAAGATTTTCGAAACAAATTTTTACTTTACTTTGCAGAGAAAGAGCAAAATGTCAGATTTTAATATCATCTTCATCAATCTCAAATAAATCCAAATAATTCTCAAAACCTTGAATATGTTTTTGGGAAGTGATTTTACCATTTTCTCCATCAAATTTTGGGAGAAATTTGTAATAATTTCCAGGAAAATCATGGAGTATAGGAGGTAAGATGATGGGCTTATATCTATCTGGAACTTTATAAGGTACAGGAATATGTAAAGGGATTTTAAGATTAGTCTTGATCACTTGAGGCTTCTTAATCGGAAAATGATCATCATAAGATTCAGAAGAAAGTTGCTCAAATGAATAAGGAGATTTTATATTTTCAATCTTCAAAGGAAAATAATTAAAAACTAATCTAAGATCTTCTCTAAAATACAATATTCATTGAAAAATATTCTTGATAAGAAAGAACATAATGTCTTGGATTAAGATCCAAGTTGAAAACCTGATATTCCCATGATGTTCTTCCAGGTTCATTCCTCCAGTGGAATCTTGATTTTGAAATTGAAATTTATTTGAAGTTGGAGTCGCCAGGTGGATGATTTTAACCTTTGTGTGTCTAATCACTGTCCACCAACAAAGATCAGTTCTGGACTTGTAAAATATTTCTGAAGAAAATGTTAGTGTTTCCCCAGTGGAGTCGCCAATATGTCATCACTTAGTAATTTCTCAAGTTTAAAGAAATAACTCACCAAGGTAACCACAACCTACTTTTAAGCCTTAGGATCTAGCATTCCTAATGCTCAGAGAGGGCTCTCTCTATAAAATTTAACTTTGTTGTTTTTAGTTGATTTTAGGCTAGTTATGTAAGATTGATTGGTTTTGGGATTTGATTTGGTTTTATGGTGAAATCACTATTTCATATGGATAGATGTAGGTATGTTTACCATTGGACCAATGGAGTCAATGTATCAAGAAACAAAGCAGAATCAAGGTTCTAAAGGGAAGTGTTCACAAGGCAAGATAGTTAAGTCACTTCAGATCTTTAGGCTGATGATGAAAATGGTTTCTGTTAGAATCCTATACCAATAGGTGTCATTTTTCATGATTGACTTGTTGAACTATGTAATATGTCAAACGTTTTTCTTTTTGTAAAGGTGTTCCATATTTTCAAAAAATCAAAAAAAAAAAATTAAAAAAAAAAAAAATGTAAAGAGGGTATACCCTAAAAGAAAAATCAAAGGGTAAAAAGAATAAAATTGGCCAAAAAAGTAAAAGAAAATGAACCCCACCAAAATAAATGCCAAGGAAAGTGTGCAAATCTAAATGCCACTACTATTTCATTTTCTGTAATAAGTAATTGTGTGCAGCTTGTTAAACTTTTGCCACAATTTATGAAGAGTCAAATTGTTTAAACTTGACTCATTCATTTTTTAAATTTCATGTTGTAGAATAGAGAATAAATATCTGGCCAAACAATTTAATCTTGGTAGATAAGTAGATAGGTAGAGTTAATAAAAGGTGCTCAACAGTTTAATCTGAGCCCTTGGATGTAATAAGTGTAGACTTAGATATTTTTCCATGTAAAAGGAAAAGAAAATTGATAAGGGTTTACCAGTCTAAGTGCACCCTAATAAAGAAGACAAAATGGTAGGGTGAAGTAAGTAGGGTAGGTAGATGTTGTTGCTGGATTGCATATGATAAATGATGGTTCCAAATGTGTTCAATTTTACTTTCATCATAAAGTGAAAAGGCAGATACTACATTTGACGAGTTCACATCAGAGCAAAGTCAAAATTATTAATTTCCCCTCTCATTTTCCCTAAACATTTCACTAATTTCCCTAAGCAATAAGGTATTTGGAGATTAAAGGGGCTCAAGGCATTTCCTTGACTTTTGGAGGGACCGGACCCTTGGCCCAATAATTGAAAAACCTAAGTGCTTGAAAATATCCATTATCACATTCATTCATCTTTTCTTAAGTAAAATCCTATTTTACCTAGGAAAATCCTTCAATATTTCATGAAAAGCCCTCAAAATCACTTTTTATTCTAAGTCTAAGTGATGAAAGTATAATAATGATATTTACTTTTGAATCTTCACTTTCTTAGTTATATTTAAGTATTTTGAGTTGACATTGTCCCTTTGTCATATTAATTCTAATTTATATATTAACTCCCTATAAAAATCACCTTTTCCTATGTATATAATTCCTTTTCATATAATATTCCCAAAAAACCCATGTATTATAGCTATTTTAGCCAAAAGTATTTTATTCCCACTTATTCAAGTTAAAAACCCACAATATACCCCCTTTTTGGTTAAAATATAACATTAATTCTATTCCCGCCCCCTATGGTAAGAAAATCACATTGGTTTAATTACCATATATTAAAAATATACGAAAAGGGTTTAAACATATGTATATATGTTTAAAACACAAAAATAAACCCAAAGTTTAATTAAAACCAAACTTTGAAATAAATCATCCCTGCGCATTTAACTTTTCCCGACCATTTCTCATTATGGGATTAATTAATCCTTAAGATTAATTAATAACCGAAACCTCCAATCACACGCTTCCCGAAATGATTAATTCACATTAAATCATGTCGGTCCCACCCATTAAATATCCATCAACTTCATATCTCATCAACCGTTGGATTGATCCGCCCAAGATCAACGGCTCGCATCGATTCCGCTAGCCATCCCCCATCCGAAAGATAACGTGCGAAATAAAAGTGGTTTGTGAATAGTGCCATTGCTACGTGTCAAGCATTGTATTGCTTCGCTGCCCATCCTCCCGAAACTGCCTTCGCTCATAAGTGGTGCGGAACAAACCGCTTACCATTCCCCCCCCCGTGACTCACCTCCTGTACAGAATGACGTCAGTCATTAAAATAATAAAAAATTCCCTCCGGTTTGACTTTGCCAATAAAACAAAAATTTCGTTTCTTTTTCATTATTCTGCACGAACTGAACGAATACACCCCCTACGCAGAAAATTTGAATTTTAATATTCTGAAGTTTGCCAACCTTTATCCTGTCAAAGCAAATTGCAGTCGAGCCTCTCAGAATATTATCCGTGCTCACCCGCGTCTGTTCAAAACACTCTTTTCTCCAAAAAACAGGTATTTACCCTAAAATCGCACTAAAGTCTGTAAGAAAATCGGTTTTCCTCTTTCTTTTACTGAAATAGAGTTAAAAAATTGATTGCTAGTTCATTCCTTAATCCCGAAGAACTGTAATTGATTTCCCAACCTGCAATTGTACCTGTTTCTCTGGTTGAAACCTGTAATTTTGCTCAATCTTTCACCATAAGCCGAATTTCCATTTTTGAATCCACAAGAACCAAAAATGGAAGCTCCTATGGCTTTAAACGTCGCCCCATTGAACGCCCCTCACAGAGACCTGGATTATTTATCATTAGTCGACAGGGATTTCCAAATCAAAGACCTGAGTTTTAGTGATAGTCCTCTTCGAATTTTTTGTCGCTGCAGAGACAATTATTTGAATGGCTTAGATACTATTGGGTTATGGGAATCTAATCTTCCCAGGTACCTCTTTCCCTCTGTCAATACTTTCCCTAAAATAATCCATTTTTGCCATGCCAATTATGATCCTAACCAGAGAGCAGTCTTATCCCCAAATCAAGATGTCCTTTTCCCAATTACTGCTCAGTCAATCAATGAGATGCTACATTTTCAAACTGATCAAGCCCTCACTCCCCTGTCCATGGGAGAACTACTTGAGAAATCCACAAAACTGTCCGATGAAGAATTGAGCCACATCTGTCAGACCTTTATGTTGCCTGATCACCAGCCTAAAGGCCCTCCCCCTTATGGATATGCTTTTTTCACAGAGGAGGGTAGACTTGTTTTGGAAATGATATATTTTATAATGTGCTTTAATACCAGTGAATTTGTTGACCATTTAGTTCTAGTATTATTGTCTATTTTTACCACTGGACAACCTCCTGCTATCAGGTATGACTTTGCATCTTACATAGCCAACAAATTCCATGATCAATTCATGAGATTCGAAAATGAGAAAGTGTTTAAGTATTCCTCTGTTATTTATCACCTCATGATATATTACCAGTTTGAAAATTTCCCTTTCTATACCAAAAAACTTGATGCCCAGGGGAATCCTAGGTCTGTTATCTTTTGGTCAGCCATCACCCATAGTTATCCAGATTCTCCCTATTCATATAATGAGTTCATTGATCTTTTTATACACCCTGCAACTACCTTGTTGACAGGAGTTTCCCCTCCAAGACTCAGCAATGAAATCAAGAAAACTCTACAGCTCTCAAAACAATACAATATTGGTGATTGGCACTTGTACCAAAATCACACAGAAGTCAGGATATATGGATGTGAATTATGTCCATTTAAATTGCCAAAATATGTCCCCATGAGACTCTTTGCATTATAGTACTTCAGGCAAATGAACAACTCTGATATAATTGATTTTTGTAATGCAAAGAAGAAGGCTCAACTCCAGATCAAAAGTAAATTAGGTTCGTTTATCTGTAACTCTAGGGATGGAGGGGAGGAAGCTGAAAAGATATTACAAGACTATTTCAGATTACAGAAGAGTTTCTATTGGGCACCTTATGACCCATTCAACTTCATTTGTGATAAAAGAATGAAAAATAAATCAGCACCATACATTCATCAGAGAATTCCAGAGATTGAAAAATATGCTAATACAGATGAATGGATAGAAGGCACATTGATAGAGCATGATATTGAGCAGGTCAATATGAGAAATGTTATGAAAGATCTTGAGAAGATGCTTGACCTAGACTCTTTTGTACAGGTACCAAGATCAGAAGTTGGCCCTTCCTCAACTGGGATTATTCAGCAGGAGTTACAAGAAAACATTGTGGTAGAATCAAAAGGAAAAGAAAAAGAACCAAACATACAAGTAATTGAAAAGTTCACAATGAAAGAGCAACCAGAGACATCCAAAGAACAAGATCAGGTACAAATCACTCCAGTTCAGATCAATGAGACAGAAATTGACAATCTTCAAACTCCTCTTAATATGGAAAAAGGGAAAAAGAGAGAAGCTGAAACATCTACCCCTGGTGATAGATCTACAGAGCAACATGATACTAAAAGGCAGAGATTGAATCCTCTTCCAGAAGTTGAATCATTTCAAGAAATATCTGACAACCAAGAAAGAGAAGACAGTCAGCAAACAGGAACAGTCAGTGGAGCATCCACTATTTCACAAAGGAGAGAGCTACAGAAGAAAAAGAGTATGGAAATATCTTCTTTCAAGCCTCCAGTAAAAGAGGCCTGGGACATCAAAAAGACATTTATCAATATCAAGGCTAGGAATGATCCACTGAAAATGCAAGTATATAATCAATATTTGAAAATGGCTCCAAAGAATCAAGAAAGACTAATGTCAGCTTTTGACATTCAACAGGGCAAAATGTTAATGAGCCATTTCAAACCGAAGGTGCAACAACCCCAAACAGCTGCTGATTATATTAGGACAAACTTTGAAGTCCTAGCAAAGGATATACATCCTTTAGACCAGATTGAATTACATAAGCAGACTGAGGAAATGATCTATTCCACTTTGACTGATAAAGCCATGGCAGCTCACAAGTTACAGGATTCTTTAGAGAACACCAATACACAGTTGCAACTTGAAAAGGCTTCTTCTCAAGCAACAGAAAACAGAATAAAAACATTGGAGGAAATAATAATTGGATTAGGTCACAATCCAAAGGATGTCAAAGGTATAGAGGCATTAATAAAGAAAAAGGATGATAACATTGCAGCATTGAGAAAATAGTTGAAATTGCCAGCTTCTAGACATCCTCAAACTGAAGAAGTAATAAAGAAGAATTATGAAGAGGAAATGATGGAGTTGTTCTTGAAAATGAATGAGCAACTAACTGAAATAGAAAAAGAGCTGGAGCAAGCATTGAAAGACAAACAATCTGCTCTTCCAACATCTACAACAGAGGCAATTATAGGTATAGGTACACAACAAACAGGTCAGCCAGCAGAGTCATCACAGGTAGATATTTCAAATTTGAGCACAGAAGTATTAATAAAGCAAATGAATGACTTGAGACTTCAAGTAACAGAACTTCAACAGAAAAAGTTACAGCTTGTTAATTTGGAACAGAAATATGATCTTTCAAAAATGAGTGTTGCTGACAAATCAAGAGAAATCAAGAGATTGGAAAAATTGGTTAAAGCATTAGAAAAGGATCTCACATTGGAGAAGCCTTTGAGAGAAATAAATGACATTCTTTGGGATAATATTAGTCAATCAATAAAAGATATATGGTCCTCAATCCAAATAATGTACGAACAGAATTATTTGGTCAGAGTACCTCTGGATGAAGTTGAGAATACACGAGCAGAATTGGGAAATAGGCCTGAGGAAGCTAATCAGCTTATTCAGTTTCTAAACACCCAAACCCGATAGCAGCTCGAAGAAGTGGGTATTCATGATAGAACTGCAACAATATTAGAAATAAAAAGAGTTTTTACTAAAAGGACTCTTATGCAGAATTTGGAAAGAAGGTGCTTTGACATGCAGGCAGAAATAATTGCTTTCAGAGAAAGGTTTAATGTTTTATTGAATAAAGGGTTGCCCAGCCCTATGGCTTCAGAAGATAAAATAATGGACCTGGAAAATTATGTTAAGAAATTGGACATACATGCTCACAATCTAGCCAATTCCTCAGCCAGTTCATCACAAGCAACATTACCTATAAGAAGGAATCTTCATGACAGATTAGAGAATTTGTTTTATCTAGAACATGAAGTAAGGCATTTGTTTCCTAACCAGCCTAATTTCTTCAGATATACCGAGGCTGATGAAACCTTAAGGAAGCTTCAACGGACAAGAATAGCAGAAGAGAAATGGTGGGAAGATTTATTGGAACTTTTGTAAAATTTATCCTTATACAAAATTTTGCCTATTTACTACAGTATAAAGGATAAAAGGACAAAGAAAGGTTAAAGAGTATCAGTTCAGTTAAAGTGTATCAGTAGGAACGAAGAGTATCAGTGAAGCAAGTCGGTTAAAACAAAATTACTGAAGAAGACAACGATGAGCTAAAAAATAGCACCTGCCTCCAGCACATTCTCGAAATGAGGGAACAACACAACATCGGTTACTTCTTGTCTTATCCATGAGACCATTTGTCTCTATTTTTATTGTAACTTATTAGTGAGTCACCTTAGATTATATCTCGTTTTGTTAAGAGATATTTTGTATGATTTTTTGTATAAATAAGCCCTCAATTGACTTATTGAGGGTGGATTCTTCTACTTTGCTGTAACATTGACTTTTTGGAATAAAAGTGCTTTGGAGAAATTTCTTTGTGGCTTGCTGGATGATGAATTGAAGCTCAAGACTTTTTGCAGGATTCATGTGTCAGACTACAGTTCAATAAGTCATTTCTATCCTGTGTTTTAAGTTTTATATATGTTTACTATATCACTGTGTTCCATTTCTGAATAATTGACAAAAAAGAATAAATCAGAAATTGCTTAAGTGTACTCTGATTTCAATTGCGATTATTCTAAATGTTTTCTTCTAAACTGGTTATAAACAACAAATTCTTAATTGCTCTTGTTTCGCTGGTTTAAACATTTTGATTACTATAGTGAAGAATTCTTAACTGCTCTTTATTTGTAATCATGCACTTTATTTCTTTGAACATGTTGAAAGATTCTTAATTGCCTTTCATCCCTTCAAAATCCATTCCATTCACTTTAATATCTAAAATTGTTCTCTGTTTGGCTATCTTGCCCTGCAAAGCCATCTTGTGTGTAGAAACTTAATCCATTAAAGCCATCTTTTGACTCCATAGCCCAATGGCCTGAAAATACTCAATCGTGCCCTTAGTTGACGGATTCCACCATTTAAATTCAAACAAAACTCTTGGACTTATAACTAGCCTAATATTTTCTAAGAACAAAGCTAAATTTTAAAGAGAGAGCCCTCTCTGGATACAGATTGGCTAGATTCTGTATCTGAAGGTTGGTTTGTGGTTACCTCGGATTTACTTTCCTTTTCCACAACTTCAAGGAAAATCTGAGTGGTAACATAGTGGCGACCATACTGGGGACCTGAATCATTTTTATTGTTACTATTGTTTGCTTATAAGCTATAGACAGAGTCTGAAGATCAGCTAGGTAGCCTTTGAAATGCTTTTGGTCTACAACTGCATAGTAAATAAATGCTGCTTCAGTCTATCTCTGGTTTAGCTTATAAACTGAACCTTGGTTTCAAGTATTCAATTAGATTCTCTAGTTCAATAAATATTTGAGAAAATTTTAATTAAAAATACGTAATTTATTGAAGAATTTGTCGAAGTTGTATTTTCATTTCATTTAAAACAAAAAACCAAAAATATAAAGTCTAGGAAAACTGGCTTCAGAAAGAACTCGTTATACCAGGTCAAATCCTGATCCAAACCCACCTTCGGTATTCGATAATCCAAATTTGATTCCTAGGATTCTTAGAAGACAAGAAAGTCAAGAAAGCTCTGAAAGAGGAAGTCAAGAAAGTTCTGGAAGTTCTCGACCTCTTTCTAGATCAGCATCCTGTCCTGTAAAGTGGATATATTTTGATGAAATACCTTTTGATGAGCGATTTGAAACATCTTTATTTGTGAATTTTTCTGAAACTGAATTACCCAGACTGGTTCCAGACCCATTGTTTTTTGAATATTTACAATTGAGATTTTTTTCATTACATCTTGATAGACATTTACAAAATTCCATTCAATCTGAACAGACCTTTGAAGAAACTTCAAACACTTCTGTAATTACTATAGCTTCCCCTAGTTCATTTGTTTTTCCTCAAATTTATCAAACACAAACTGCCCCTCCTTCTCCTCCACATACTAATTCCAGACCATCATCACCTGTTATTCCATTACACCTTCCGATGGCCAACCGATATGCTCCATTAAGGTTGCCAGGCAACCCTGCTGCTTTGCCTCAAGATTATCAGAGTAAAATCACCCCTTTTGATGGTTCCGGTACTTACACAGCTCAACAACATACCAAAAGGATGACAAATTACTTTGAATTTTATGAAATAGACACTGACGATGTTCAAATGAGAATTTTTGTCCAAAGTCTCACTGGGGAAGTCAGGACATGGTTTAGGGCTCTTGCTCCAAACAGTATTGCTGACTTACCAGCCCTGTATAGGGAATTTTTGAATAGATGGGAGAAGAAGAAAGACCCTCTTCAAATCCTATCTGAATTTGGAAAATTGAAAAGAGGACCTAATGAAACAATGCAAGATTATATCATCAGGTTTAACGAAGCCTACAACGCTGTCCCTCAAAACCTTAGACCCCCTATGGATTCAGTACTGGTTAAATTCCCTGATGGTTTTGAATCTGACATAGCATATTCACTTAGGGAAAGAGCCCCCCAAACTCTAGAAGAGATGCAAAGCATAGTGGTTAGTGTTGAAGCTAACCTCATAGAAAAACGAGCTAGGGCTAGGGCCGAAAGAAGGATGCCTATCAACGAAGAGCCTTCGGCTTTTGAAAGAAAGCTGGATGCAATTATCAAAGGTATGGAAAGACTGGGAGATAGAGTAGAGACGATCGAAAGAAATTCTTCTGGTGATAGTAAAAATGTTGTTAGAAACCCAAACTTCAGAGGAAATCAGAACCAAAATATTGGGAAAAATGTTCCTGACCAAAACATCAGGCCACCGTTACAGGAAAATTTTGTTGAAGGTTAAACTTCTGAGGAACCTATTGAGGATGTTGAAATAAATAATGTGGCTGAAAATAAGAATGAACCAGAAGTTTTCCTATCTCAAGATGATCAAGAAAATCATATTCTTGAAACATTTCAAACTCATTCAGGAGAAACTTTTGATTTTAAAGAAGGATATGACACGGAAATTTATTTAGTTCATAAACAATGCAATTTGAGAAGCAGACAGATTGATGTGCCAGAGAATAGCAAACAGAAAGCTGTAAAACAAAACGTCAAAGGTAAAACTAGCACTCCTCCTGTACAAATTCTTTCTAGAACAAGTCCTAACCCCGCAAATCCAATAATTGAAGATGTGTCTGATAACCAACCAAATAATAAACAACTTTCTAATACTTCTCCTCTTGCAGGAAACGTAGGAGAACCATCATAATTTAATTCAGAAACACCTTCAACTCATAATTCCACTCATGAAAAAGAAAAAACGCTGAAGATCCAAAAAACAGAAAAAATTCAACTGTTCAAAATACTAGAACTCAAACAGAAAAATCTTTCAATCTAGAAGCTGAAATAGGCAAACTAAAGATAGTTGTTCCCTTAGCAGAATTAGCTAAACACGATGTCTATAGAAGCCAAATCAGCATCCCTTAACATTACTAGAATGGACGATTCAGTAAATGTTTTTGATGATCAACCAAGACTACTTTTTGGCCCCGAAGTAAATGGCAAACTAGAAAGTGGAGGAACTCCTCCATTTTATGTGAGTTTGAATGTTCATGACAAAATACTTCATAACGCCATGCTTGATTCTAGAGCATCCCACAATTTAATGTCAAAAGCTGTGATGGAAAGATTAAATCTAGACATTGCCCGACCATATAAAGATCTTTTCTCTTTTGATTCAAGTCAGGTAAGATGTTTAGGTTTGATTAAAGATTTGTGTTTACTTTGGTACAATACCCTGCGAAATCTATTCTGATGGATATAGTGGTTGCAAATATTCCTCCTAAATATGGTATGTTGTTGTCCAGATCCTGGGGTGCCAAACTCGGAGGATCTCTTCAACTAGATATGTCATTTGCTACTATTTCAGTATTTGGTCAGCCTAAAAGACTATACAGAGAGACCTTGATGAAATATTTAGTCAGTAGTCATGAGAAGCTTGAAAAATTCCCTATCTATTAAGTACATTCTGACATGGACTCTTTCATCCTTTATAATGCTGAATTGGACCTTCCTACTGAACTAGAAGCACCAGAAATAGAAATTTCAACTAAATCTACTTTTTAAATCGAAGAAATTTCTGAAAACAAAGAAACATCAAACATTCAAGAGATACCAGAAAAAATTGAAAAACCATAGCTCTCTCTTACGAAACATGTTAAAACAGTCGATGAAGATTATGAACATGAAATTCTGTGGCATTTAGAATTTGATGGTTCAGTAAACAAGTTAGGAGCAGGAGCTGGAGTTTGGATACATAATGTTGAAAATGATCATGCCGAAGGCGATGCTTATAGATTGAACTTTAGATGCACTAATAATATGGCAGAGTATGAAGCTCTTTTGCTAGGGCTTAAACATGTCAAAAGGTTAGGAGAAATTAGAGTATCAATCATAGGAGACTTTGAGTTAATTATTCAACAGATTAATGGTGAATGTTCAACAAAAGACCCCAGATTGAAACAATACAGAGAAACAGTTGTCGAAATTCTCAACACTTTTCTACAAGCTCAACTTGCCAAAATTCCTAGAAAACAAAATTTGCATGCTCACAGTCTTGCAATGTTCGCTAGCACATGTAAATTACCTTTTGGACCTAATCATCAGTTCACAGCTGAGATTAGACATAGACCTGCTATATTGGATAATATTATGAATTGGCAAGTGTTTGTAAATAATAATCAGATTAATAATTTTTTAACTTTAGAAAATGAATTCTCTAACAGTAATATAGATGAAGACACAACAATCAATGAATCTGATCAAATAGATGAACATGAAACGAATATTTCAGAAGAGACTGCAATTCACATGCTTCACCCAACCAAGTTCACTAAAAAAGATATGCAGGATTTGAAACAAATGGAATTCGATGAGATTATAGAAGACGAATCTGAAATTATCAATCTGAAAGATAATCATTTACCCAAAGGATTAACTCCTTTAGAAGATCTTTTTGACTCAAATGACATTCCACTAAAACCCAAAATGGAACCATTAAACCCTGATATTGAAGAAGTCAATTTGGGAACTGAAGGAAATCCCAAGATGGTTAAACTATCTAAATCTCTGCTAGAAGATCAAAAGGTCAAATATGTTGAACTTTTAAAAGAATTCCAGGATGTGTTTGCCTGGAGTTATGAAGATCTTAAATCATATGATACGTCAATAATTCAACATACAATACCTTTGAAACCAGATCAAAAACCTTTCAAATAGAAACTTAGAAGGATTAACCCTTTTTTACTACCTTCAATTGAGAAAGAAATTAAAAGAATGTATGAAGCAGGAATTATAGCTCCTATTAGGTTTTCTGAATGGGTTTCTAATTTGGTACCAACAAGGAAAAAGACTGGAGAGATTAGACTATGTGTCGATTTGAGAAATTTAAACAAATTTTCTTTAAAAGACAACTAACCTTTGCCTAAAATGGACCATATCTTATAAAGGGTAGTGGGATCTTCAAGAATTTCTCTTCTGGATGGATTTTCAGGGTACAACCAGATTTTGGTTCATCCTGATGATCAAGAAAAAACAGCATTTACAACTCCATGGGGTACTTTTAAATATATTAAGATGCCTTTTGGACTCAAAAACGTAGGAGAAACCTTCCAAAGAGCAATGGACATTGCATTCGCCAAAGAAATTCATGATTTTCTGGTTATTTATCTAGATGATTTAACTATTTTTTCCCAAAATAGATCAGCAACATTTAGTTCATCTAAGACAAGTATTTATAAAATGCAGAAAGTATGGTATTTCTTTAAATCCGAAAAAATCATTGTTTGGTCTTGAAGAAGGAAAGCTCCTAGGTCACATTATTTCAAAATATGGCATCAGAATTGATCCTGAAAGAATACAGGCCATTTTGCAGATACCTCATCCCAGAAACATTAAAGAACTTCAAGCTTTCATAGGAAAGATCAATTTTTTGAGAAGATTCATTTCTAGTTTAGTTGAATTACTTAGACTGCTTACTAACATGTTAAGAAAGGATTCAAGTATTGACTGGACCGTAGAAGCCAAGCAATCATTTGAAGAAATCAAAATGGCTTTAACCAGAACACCAGTTCTTACCAGTCCAAAATTTGATAGAGATTTCATAATTTTTTCATTTGCTTCTGAACATACGGTTGCAGCTGTTTTACTACAAAAGGATGATCAAGGATGTGAAAAACCAATAGCCTTTTTTAGTAAAGCACTTAGAGATGCATCATTGAAATATAATATCATGGAGAAACAAGCTTTTGCACTTGTGAAAGCAATTAAAGATTTCAGAGTTTATATATTGTATTCTCATGTGATAGCTTATGTACCTAATGCTGTTGTTAAAGACATCTTAACTCAAGATGGAATTGAAGGCAAAAGAGGTAAATGGATAGCTACCATATTAGAATATGATATAGAAATAAGACCTACAAAACTCATAAAAGGACAAGGTTTGGCTCAACTCATGACTGAAACTAGTTGCCAAGCTCTAAACATTAATGAACTGGATGACGAATAGGAGATGGCGACTCCACAGATCAGTCAAGCCTTTTTAGACTCACCTTGGTACACTGATATCATTTATGTTTTGTTAAACCTGCAAGCTCCTCCAGGGTTATCCAGAACGAAACAAAGGTTCTTAAAAATGACATCTTTAAAGTATTGTATTTTAGATAGTGCTCCTTTTTGGAAGAATCATGATGGAATTCTATTAAATTGTTTATTGAAAGATGAAACTGACAAGGTTCTTAATGAATTTCATGCGGGATATTGTGGTGGACACCTCTACTGGAAGTCAACTGCAGATAAAATTTTAAGGGCTTGTTTTTATTGGCCAACCTTGTTTTCAGATGTTAAGAAATTTGTAACTGCTTGCCATAAGTGTCAGATCTTTGAGGGCAAGAGAAAATTGTTACCTTTACCATTAAAACCAATTTCCACAATGGGGACTGGATTTTATTGGAGAAATCCATCCCCCTTCTTCTGGGCAACACAGATGGATCCTCACTGCTACATATTACTTTACTAAATGGATTGAAGCAATCCCATGTAGACAAGCCAATGATTCTATAATTATAGGATTCTTAGAAACCAATATACTTTCAAGATTTGGCTGTCTAGAGAAAATTATAACTGATAATGTTGCTGCTTTTAAGTCTAAGAAAATGATTAGTTTCTGCAATAAATATCACATCACTTTAGGCCATTCAACAGCCTATTATCCTCAGGGTAATGGACTGGCTGAATCTTCCAATAAAAGTCTCATAAATATCATTAATAAATTATTGGAAGAAAATAAGAAGAATTGGCATGAGAAACTTACCAATGCATTGTGGGCAGACAGACTTACGACCAAGAAATCAATTGGGACCAATCCATATGAATTAGTTTATGGTATTGACGCTAGATTTCCATCATCTTTAGGAATTCCTGTAATGAAGTTACTTCAGGAGGCTCAAGTAGAACCAAATGATATTCAGAGAAGAATAAATCAAAAAATTCACTTACAGCAGACCAGAGAAGAAGTGTATCAACGATCCCAAGTTTTGCAGGAAAAGTTAAAGAAAATGCTTGACAAAAGGACTAAAGCAGAATATTTTCAAATAGGAGACAAATTTTTAATATGGGATTCCAGAAGGGAAGATAAAGGGAAACATGGGAAATTTGATTTTTTATGGAAAGGACCTTACATCATTAATGCTTTACAGCAAAAAAACACATATTTTTTGAAGAATTTGGATGGTTCAGAAGCTGAGGAAGGACCAGTCAATGGTCGAATGCTAAAACACTACTTTGATTCCATTTACTAGGATGTTCTCATTTTTCTAACATGTACATATTATATCCTTTCTAATGCATCAGTTTTGATTGGATGGTGACTTGTTGGAGTTGAAGCCCGAACTGAAGGCCCTAAGCTTCAGAAGTTTTACTATCATATATACAATAAAGCCACCAGAAAAATAAGATTTCATGGTTCAGTTGAAGACATTTTGAAACATCTGATCTGCTGTTCTTGACTTTTCGCCAGGAAAAGCCATCCCCAAGTGGAGCCAGTGTTAGACTCCTATACCAATAGGTGTCATTTTTCATGATTGACTTGTTGAACTATGCAATATGTCAAACCTTTTTCTTGTTGTAAAGGTGTTCCATATTTTCAAAAAATCAAAAAATCAAAAAAATTTAAAAAAAAAAATGTAAAGAGGGTATACCCTAAAAGAAAAATCAAAGGGTAAAAAGAATAAAATTGGCCAAAAAAGTAAAAGAAAATGAACCCCACCAAAAGAAAGGCCAAGGAAAGTGTGCAAATCTAAATGCCACTACTATTTCATTTTCTGTAATAAGTAATTATGTGCAACTTGTTAAACTTTTTCCACAATTTATGAAGAGTCAAACAGTTTAAACTTGACTCATTCATTTTTTGAATTTCATGTTGTAGAATAGAGAATAAATATCTGGCCAAACAGTTTAATCTTGGTAGATAAGTAGATAGGTAGAGTTAATAAAAGGTGCTCAACAGTTTAATCTGAGCCCTTGGATGTAATAAGTGTAGACTTAGATAGTTTGCCATGTAAAAGGAAAAGAAAATTGATAAGGGTTTGCCAGTCTAAGTGCACCCTAATAAAGAAGACAAAATGGTAGGGTAAAGTAAGTAGGGCAGATAGATGTTGTTGCTGGATTGCATATGATAAATGATGGTTTCAAATGTGTTCAATTTTACTTTCATCACAAAGTGCAAAGGTAGATACTACATTTGAAGAGTTCACAGCAGAGCAAAGTCAAAATTATTAATTTCCCCTCTCATTTTCCCTAAACATTTAACTAATTTCCCTAAGCACTAAGGTATTTGGAGATTAAAGGGGCTCAAGGCATTTCCTTGACTTTTGGAGGGACCGGACCCTCGGCCCAATAATTGAAAAACCTAAGTGCTTGAAAACATCCATTATCACATTCATTCATCTTTTCCTAAGTAAAATCCTATTTTACCTAGGAAAATCCTTCAATATTTCATGAAAAGCCCTCAAAATCACTTTTTATTCTAAGTCTAAGTGATGAAAGTATAATAATGATATTTAATTTTGAATCTTCACTTTATTGGTTATATTTAAGTATTTTGAGTTGACATTGTCCCTTTGTCATATTAATTCTAATTTATATATTAACTCCCTATGAAAATCACCTTTTCCTATGTATATAATTCCTTTTCATATAATATTCCCAAAAAACCCATGTATTATAGCTATTTTAGCCAAAAGTATTTTATTCCCACTTATTCAAGTTAAAAACCTACAATATACCCCCTTTTTGGTTAAAATATAACATTAATTCTATTCCCGCCCCCTATGGTAAGAAAATCACATTGGTTTAATTACCATATATTAAAAATATACGAAAAGGGTTTAAACATATGTATATATGTTTAAAACACAAAAATAAACCCAAAGTTTAATTAAAACCAAACTTTGAAATAAATCATCCCTGCGCATTTAACTTTTCCCGACCATTTTACCATATGGGATTAATTAATAACCGAAACCTCCAATCACATGCTTCCCGAAATGATTAATTCACATTAAATCATGTCGGTCCCGCCCATTAAATATCCGTCAACTTCATATCTCGTCAACCGTTGGATTGATCCGCCCAAGATCAGCGGCTCGCATCGATTCCGCTGGCCATCCCCCATCCGAAAGATAACGCGCAAAATAAAAGTGGTTTGTGAATAGTGTCATTGCTACGTGTCAAGCGCTGTATCGCTTCACTGCCCATCCTCCCAAAACTGCCTTCGCTCATAAGTGGCGCAGAAAAAACTGCTTACCATTTTTCCCCCCCCGTGACTCACCTCCTGTACAGAATGACGTCAGTCATTAAAATAATAAAAAATTCCCTCCCATTTGACTTTGCCAATAAAACAAAAATTTCGTGTCTTTTTCATTATTCTGCACGAACTGAACAAATACACCCCCCACACAGAAAATTTGAATTTCAAAATTCTGAAGTTTTCCAAGCTTTATCTTGTCAAAGCAAATTGTAGTCAAGCCTCTCAGAATATTATCCGTGCTCACCCGCGTCTGTTCGAAACGCTCTTTTCTCCAAAAAACAGGTATTTACCCTAAAATCGCACTGAACTCTGTAAGAAACTCAGTTTCCTCTTTCTTTTACTGAAACAGAGTTAAAAAATTGATTGCTAGTTCATTCCTTAATCCCGAAGAACTGTAATTGATTTCCCAACCTACAATTGTTCCTGTTTCTCTGGTCGAAACCTGTAATTTTGCTCAATGTTTCACCATAAGCCGAATTTCCATTTTTGAATCCACAAGAACCAAAAATGGAAGCTCCTGTGGCTTTAAACGTCGCCCCATTGAACGCCCCTCACAGAGACCTGGATTATTTATCATTAGTCGACAGGGATTTCCAAATCAAAGACCTGAGTTTTAGTGATAGTCCTCTTCAAATTTTTTGTCGCTGCAGAGACAATTATTTGAATGACTTATATACTATTGGGTTATGGGAATCTAATCTTCCCAGGTACCTCTTTCCCTATGTCCATATTTTCCCTGAAATAATCCATTTTTGCCATGCCAATTATGATCCTAACCAGAGAGCAGTCTTATCCTCAAATCAAGATGTCCTTTTCCCAATTACTACTCAGTCAATCAATGAGATGTTACATTTTCAAACTGATCAAGCCCTCACTCCCCTGTCCATGGGAGAACTACTTGAGAAATCCACAAAACTGTCCCATGAAGAATTGAGCCACATCTGTCAGACCTTTATGTTGCCTGATCACCAGCCTAAAGGCCCTCCCCTTTATGGATATGATTTTTTCACAGAGGAGGGTAGAATTGTTTTGGAAATGATATCGTTTATAATGGGATTTAATACCAGTGAATTTGTTGACCATTTAGTTCTAGTATTATTGTCTATTTTTACTCCTGGACAGCCTCATGCTGTCAGGTATGACTTTGCATCTTACATAGCCAACAAATTCCATGATCAATTCATGAAATTGGAAAATGAGAAAGTGTTTAAGCATTCCTCTATTATTTATCACCTCGTGACATATTACCAGTCTGAAAATTTCTCTTTCTATACCAAAAAACTTGATGCCCAGGGGAATCCTAGGTCTGTTATCTTTTGGTCAGCCATCACCCATAGTTCTCCAGATTCTCCCTATTCATATAATGAGTTCATTGATCTTTTTATACACCCTGCAACTACCTTGTTGACATGAGTTTCCCCTCCAAGACTCAGCAATGAAATCAAGAAAACTCTATAGCTCTCAAAACAATACAAGATTGGTGATTGGTACTTGTACCAAAATCACACAGAAGTCAAGATATATGGATGTGAATTATGTCCATTTAAATTGCCAAAATATGTCCCCATGAGACTCTTTGCATTAGAGTACTTTAGGAAAATGAACAACTCTGATATAATTCATTTTTGTAATGCAAAGAAGAAGGCTCAACTCCGGATCAAAAGTTAATTAGGTCCGTTTATATGTAACTCTAGGGATGGAGGGGAGGAAGTTGAAAAGATATTACAAGACCGTTTCAGATTATAGAAGAGTTTCTATTGGGCACCTTATCACCCATTCAACTTCATTTGTGATAAAAGAATGAAAAATAAATCAGCACCATACATTCATCAGAGAATTCCAGAGATTGAAAAATATGCTAATACAGATGAATGGATAGAAGGCACATTGATAGAGCATGATATTGAGCAGGTCAATATGAGAAATGTTATGAAAGATCTTGAGGAGATGCTTGAACTAGACTCTTTTGTAGAGGTACCAAGATCATAAGTTGGCCCTTCCTCAACTGGGATTATTCAGCAGGAGTTACAAGAAAACATTGCAGTAGAATCAAAAGGAAAAGAAAAAGAACCGGACATATAAGTAATTGAAAATTTCACAATGATAGAGCAACTAGTGACATCCAAAGAACAAGGTCAGGTACAAATCACTCCAGTTCAGATCAATGAGACAGAAATTTCCAATCTTCAAACTCCTCTTAATATGGAAAAAGGGAAAAAGAGAGAAGCTGAAACATCTACCCCTGGTGATAGATCTACAGAGCAGCATGATACTAAAAGGAAGAGATTGAATCCTCTTCCAGAAGTTGAATCATTTCAAGAAATCTCTGACAACCAAGAAAGAGAAGACAGTCAGCAAATAGGAACAGTCAGTGGAGCATCCACTATTTCACAAAGGAGAGAGCTACAGAAGCAAAAGAGTATGGAAATATCTTCTTTCAAGCCTCAAGTAAAAGAGGCCTGGGACATAAAAAAGCCATTTATCAATATCAAGGCTAGGAATGATCCACTGAAAATGCAAGTATATAATCAATATTTGAAAATGGCTCCAAAGAATCAAGAAAGACTAATGTCAGCTTTTGACAGTCAACAGGGAAAAATGTTAATGAGCCATTTCAAACCGAAGGTGCAACAACCCCAAACAGCCGCTGATTATATTAGGACAAACTTTGAAGTCCTAGCAAAGGATATACATCCTTTAGACCAGATTGAATTACATAAGCAGACTGGGGAAATGATCTATTCCACTTTGACTGATAAAGCCATGGCAGCTCACAAGTTACAGGATTCTTTAGAGAACACCAATACAAAGTTGCAACTTGAAAAGGCTTCTTCTCAAGCAAAAGAAAACAGAATAAAAACATTGGAGGAAATAATAATTGGATTAGGTCACAATCCAAAGGATGTCAAAGGTATAGAGGCATTAATAAAGAAAAAGGATGATGACATTGCAGCATTGAGAAAGCAGTTGCAATTGCCAGCTTCTAGACATCCTCAAACTGAAGAAGTAATAAAGAAGAATTCTGAAGAGGAAATGATGGAGTTTCTCTTGAAAATGAATGAGAAACTAACTAAAACAGAAAAATAGCTGGAGCAAGCATTGAAAGACAAACAATATGCTCTTCCAACATCTGCAACAGAGGCAATTATAGGTACAAGTACACAACAAACAGGTCAGCCAGCAGAGTCATCACAGGTAGATATTTCAAATTTGAGCACAGAAGTATTAATAAAGCAAATGAATGACTTGAGACTTCAAGTAACAGAACTTCAACAGAAAAAGTTACAGCTTGTTAATTTGGAACAGAAATATGATCTTTCAAAAATGAGTGTTGCTAACAAATCAAGAGAAATCAAGAGATTGGAAAAATTGGTTAAAGCATTAGAAAAGGATCTCACATTGGAGAAGCCTTTGAGAGAAATAAATGATATTATTTGGGATAATATTAGTCAGTCAATAAAAGATATATGGTCCTCAATCCAGATAATGTACGAACAGAATGATTTGGTCAGAGTAGCTCTAGATGAAGTTGAGAATACACGAGCAGAATTGGGAAATAGGCCTGAGGAAGCCAATCAGCTTATACAATTTCTGAACACTCAAACTAAACAACAACTTGCAGATTTAGGTATTCAAGACAGAACTGCAACAATCCTGGAGATAAAAAGAGTTTTTACTAAGAGAGCTCTTATGCAGAATTTAGAAAGAAGATGCTTTGACATGCAAACTGAAATCCTTGATTTCAGAAAAAGGTTTGATGTTTTATTGAATAAAGGGTTGCCTAGCCCTATGATGTCAAAAGATAAAATAATGGACCTTGAAACTTATGTTAGGAAATTAGACATACATGCTCACAATCTTGCCAATTCCTCAGCCAGTTCATCACAAGCAACATTACCTACAGGAAGGAATCTTCATGACAGATTAGAGAATTTGTTTTATCTAGAACATGAAGTAAGGCATTTGTTTCCTGATCAGCCTAATTTCTTCAGATATACCGAGGCTTATGAAACATTGAGGAAGCTTCAACGGACAAAAATAACAGAAGATAAATGGTGGGAAGACTTGTTGGAAATTTTGTAAAATTTATCCTTATTTGAAAATTTGCCTATTTACCATAGTATAAGGGACAAAGGAAAAAACAAAGGTCAAAGAGTATCAGTTCAGTTGAAAGTGTATCAGTAAAAACAAAGAGTATCAGTGAAGCAAGTCAGTTAGCACAAAATTACTAAAGAAGACAATGATGAGCCCAAATATAGGTCCATCCTCCAGCACAGTCTCGAAATGAGGGAACAACACAACATCGGTTACTTCTTGTCTTATCCATGAGACCATATATCTCTATTTTTATTGTAACTTATTTATGACTCATCTTAGATTATATCTCGTTTTGTTAAGAGATATTTTGTATCATTTTTTGTATAAATAAGCCCTCAATTGACTTATTGAGGGTGGATTCTTCTACTCTGCTGTAACATTGACTTTTTGGAATAAAAGTGCTTTGGAGAAATTACTTTGTGGCTTGCTGGATGATGAATTGAAGCTCAAGACTTTTTGCAGGATTCATGTGTCAGACTACAGTTCAATAAGTCATTTCTATCCTATGTTTAAGTTTTATATATGTTTACTATATCACTGTGTTCCATTTCTGAATAATTGACAAAAAAGAATAAATCAGAAATTGCTTAAGTGTACTCTGATTTCAATTGCGATTATTCTAAATGTTTTCTTCTAAACTGGTTATAAACAATGAATTCTTAATTGCTCTTGTTTCGCTAGTTTAAACATTTTGATTACTATAGTAAAGAATTCTTAACTGCTCTTTATTTGTAATCATGCACTTTCTTTCTTTGAACATGTTGAAAGATTCTTAATTTCCTTTCATCCCTTCAAAATCCATTCCATTCACTTTAATATCTAAAATTGTTCTCTGTTTGGCTATCTTGCCCTACAAAGCCATCTTGTGTGTAGAAACTTTAATCCAGTAAAGCCATCTTTCGAATCCATAGCCCTATGGCTTGAAAATACTCAATCGTGCCCTTAGTTGGCGGATTCCACCATTTAAATTCAAACAAAACTCTTGGACTTATAACTAGCCTAATATTTTCTAAGAACAAAGCTAAATTTTAAAGAGAGAGCCCTCTCTGGATACAGATTGGCTAGATTTTGTATCTGAAGGTTGGTTTGTAGTTACCTTGGATTTACTTTCCTTTTCCACAACTTCAAGGAAAATCTGAGTGGTAACAGTTTCAATCAGGATGAGAGAGAAATTAAGGGTTCTCAAATCCGAATAATGAGGGAAGTGACAGAGGTCAATCGAAACTAGGGAGCAATTAAGAACTCCGTAATCTGGATATTAGTAGAAAACATGAAAATGAAATAAAAATTCAAGACAGAGTGCTTTTAAACATATTATGAAATAATGTTCTTGTTATACATTTAGATTTAGAAAATATTCAAGTATGTGAAACCTTCAGATAATAACAATTGAACAAATATAAAGTACTTCACTGTAGTGGCCCAAAACATGAATCCTATAATATAATCTCTTTATTGCTCAATCTAGTCTGCTAAGTTGAAAATGGTACAATCACCCTCAAGTTCTAGAATAGTACAACTATAGAAATGTTCAGCAATTCATCCGCACTAAATATTTCAAATTATGAAGTATTTATCCTAAAACTAATACAAAATGTCTTGTTTAACTAATGAGGATTTATTATAGGAAAATAAAATATCTAAGGTTCAAAGGTAGTGACACCTTTCTAACAAACTGAGATCTGGCACTGCGTTATCTGATTTCCTGTCATATGTTTGTTTCTCTAATGCTGGTTTATCTCTCATTGTTGAGTGTCTTTTACATTTTCTTTATGCTGGTTGTATCTGATTTATCTTGTAATTCTTCTTCTGATCTTTAAAATCTATCCTTGTTTTCACCTTACAACTCTGTTATATTTTCAATTTTACCCTGTCAGAGTAAACTTCATCATTTAAATCTTTATTTTCATCCTGATTTTATGAATTTTAGTAAAATTAGATTTTACTAAAAGATCTGTTTTGACTTCATGTAAAATTGTGAATCTGCTGTTGCTGGTGAATAGTGTTTTGTAGAAATTAGTATACACTAAGCATGTATACATCTAGATTCCCATTATCTCACAATACCTAACTTCCTGCAACATACAGAATCATTCCACCATTAATATTTTGCGGAAAATTAATTACAAAAACATGTGAAGCATAAATAAAAACAATCGCACATAACACAGTTGTTTAACGGGAAAGCCTGAAGCTGAAAACCCCAACTATCATATATTATGTATCATGGAGACCATGTAACAATCTCATACAAAGCTTAGTACATCAAGCTCTTAGTACAATCAATCATCACACACTAATCAGAAGAAATCTGCAAATCCATGCACCAATTTCGTGCCACCTGCCAGCCTGCCTCCACTGCGCAATCCTTGCTGAAGAATAAGTCAGAATGAATTCTAGTTACCCTTTCCTTGACTGCGCAATCCTCATTGGCAACGAAAATGTGTGTGTGGTGTAATAAATGCATCACTATAGTCACAACAGATAGTCCATCTTGCCCTTTCACCTATCTCTCCACTGGGTCTCCATTGGAACTGACATGCACTGTAGTTAACTGATGTATTGTTCAGTTGATTAATGAGTTATTATTTATGAATTAATTAACTAATTAATTCACTGCACTCTCACTAGTGTATCATTCAGTTAGACTAGATACAACTATCTCAATTGAGTTTAACTGAGTTAAATTGAATACAAATCCATGAACTACTCTTCCAACTCTGTCATAACTTTGCCACTTCAGTTCTAACTTAGTCCTCATGCATGAACACTAGTAAACCCTAGGAATTGTGTAATTCCTTCAGCCCACTGATTTGCCAAATATTCTCACTGAAATTAAGTGCTCTAAGAGAATAAGTTGTTGTTTATTGTCAGATTATTATTAAGAGCTAATAATAATCGACACTTCTATTTTTAGAACGACGATCTATAAATAGACTTGGCCCAATATTCTAAAAATAGAATTTCGTATATTTTTCCAACTTGATCAACCATCCACAAATAGCATCCCGCAGCTTCTGAAATATGATCACCATGTCTAAAAATAGACTTGTGCAAAAAATAGCCTATGGGCCCACTTAGTGAAGGTGACTCTTTTCACTAAGCTCATCATCTTGTTAAATCTCAACACTCCCTCTCAACAAGATAGGGATTATCTTTCACCCCGATCCTACCTCTATGGTATCCGAATTTTCTCCTGGTGAGCACCTTCATCAGAATATCTGCATCCTGGTCTTCTGTAGGAATGTAATTAAGAAACATGATCTTCCGCTGCACAAAATCTCTGATATGATGATACCGAATATCAATATGTTTAGATCTATCATGAAACACAGGATTAATCGAGAGTTTAATGCAACTCTGATTATCACAATGTATCACTGTAGGATCTAAATGTGAACCGAACAAACCAACCAGGATCTTCCTCATCCAGATAGCCTCACACGCACCATGAATTGCTGCCATGTATTCTGCTTCCACTGAACTGAGTGCCATGAATATTTGTTTCCTGCTGTACCAAGAAACTGCCATAGATCCGATACTGAAAATCCCTCCTGATGTGCTCTTTCTGTATGTTGGGCTAGCTACCCAATCTGCATCCGTGGAGCCATGGAACTTCACCTCATTCGTCTTTCTATACCATAAGCCATACTCAGATGTGATCCTAAGATATCTCAAAACGTGCTTGCCTGCCTTCCAAAAGAGCTTGGTAGGCTTAACCATCACTTGTGAAAGCTGGTTCACTGCATAGCATATGTCTAGTCTTTTATTAACTAGATACATGAGCTAACCCACCAACTATCGATAAATAGTGGCATCCACTACCTCTGCCGATGTAGCATCCTCTTTCCTCCAATTTCTTGAAAGAGGAGTGTCAATAGGCTTGAAGCCTTGTATGTGAAACTTCTCAATTATCTCCAAAGCATACTTGCCTTGAGACACAAATAGTTCACCTTCCTGCTGCCATATTTCCAATCCAAGGAAATAATGAAGGAGGCCCAAATCCTTCATCTCAAACTCCTTTGCAAGATCTGCCTTGAATGAGTGTATCAACTGCTCATCACCCGTTAGCATTAAATCATCAACATAAAGAAAAATGATTAAAAGCTTACCCTCCAGCACAATTTGGTACAGGTTTGCATCTGCCTTACTCTTGGTGAATCCAAGTCTAGTGAAATAGCTGTCGATCCGAGTGTACCAAGCACGTGGTGTTTGCTTTAGCCCATACAACTTTCTTTTGAGCCTGCACACATGCGAATCGTTACTGAAGATCTCAAATCCTTCAGGCTTCTCAATGTACACCTCTTCCTCAATGATCCCATTAAGGAATGCAGTCTTCACATCCATCTGATGAATGTGCCAACCCATCTGCGTTGAGAGAGCAAGGATGGTCCTTATGGAATAATACTATGCGACAGGTGCAAAGGTTTCTTCATAATCAATCCCCTTGATCTGTGAGAAGCCCCAGGCAACAAATCTTGCCTTATACTTCTCGATGCTCCCATCAACAGCTTGCTTTACCTTGTAGATCCATCTTGATCCTACAAATGATTTTCCCACTGGCCTTGGAACAATCTCCCAAGAACTGTTTCTGACAATGGAGTCATACTCCTCCACCATGGCATCTACCCATGTGGGCTCCTGCACTGCTTCTTCAAAAGAAGATGGATCTGTCACAATACACTTGCTCATCAGAGCCATGTATCTAGTAAATCGGTCAGGTGACTGTCTCTATCTGCGCTGTGATGTAGGGACTCCTACATTATATGCCACATCAAGCTTTAGTCTCTCAGCTTCTGTGGTACACTTTCTGCCTTGTCTGATTTTTGGTTCTACATGAGTGGACTCCTCCACTCCATGAATCTCCTCATGTGGCTAATCCACATCTAGAGGCTCATCTTTGGGAACAAGAAGTTCCTCCTCTGCATGCAAGTGTAGCTCCCTCTCAAGCGACAACTTCATGGTTTTCACCTCATTGAATTTTATATCTCGTCGCACCACAGTCATCCGACTGTTTGGAAAATGCACACGATAATTATGGGGTTTTTCTGTGTACCCCACAAATATCCCAACTTCTGCAGTTGGCTCCAGCTTCTTCCTGGTGTCCTTTGTCACATGAATGTAAATAGATGAGCCAAAAATCTTCAAATGAGAAATATTAGGCTTCTTACTACTAAAAGCTTCTTCAGGTGTAATCATGCCAAGTACTCTATGAGGACAACGGTTTTGCACATAAACCGCAGTGTTGCATGCTTCCACCCACAAATGCATCAGTAGGCCCTGGTCATGCAGCATCGCTCGTGCAACACCTACAATCTTTTTTTTCTTCCTCTCAGCGACCCCATTCTGCTGTGGGTTATGAGGCGCTATGAGTTCTCTTCGAATTCATTCTTTGCTACAGAAGTCTTTGAATTCACCCAAGATGTATTCACCACCATTATCCCTTTATAGAGCTTTCACTTAATCCCCTGACTCCTTCTCCACCAATTCTTTAAACTCACAGAACTTTGAGAATGTTTCACTCTTCTTCTGCATGAAGAAGATCCAGCATCTACGAGAATATTCATCAACAAAAATAACATAATACTTGTGTTTTGTTGTTGAAGCAACCAAGAAAGGTCCACACACATCTGTGTGAATTCTCTCCAGGATCACCGAAGCATGGTTCTCCTTCTCATGAAAGGTGGTCTTCACAAAATTACCCATATTACATCCCTTGCACTGATCTAACTGCGCAAGAGTACCCTTGGGAAGTACAGTAGAAATCTACTGCAAAATATTCAAAGTGCCATGGTGAAGATGGCCCAATCTCCTGTGCCATAATTCACCCTCATCTCGTCTCACCACTTCTTCTGATTTGACCACCATTGCAGCGTAGCCATCTACCTCTTGCTTGTAGAGATTCTTAACTCGAATCCATATCCTCTTGGTTTGACCCATTTTTTTATGTCGAAGGAGGGTTTTTCCCTCACTAAAAATAACATCATAACCTTTGTCTTCCAACATTGCGACTGAGACCAAGTTCTTCTTTAGACCTGGAACATGCATAACATCCTTCAACAAGAATGGATTACCAGACTTCCTCTCAAAGGTAATGGTCCCAATTTCGGTCGCACTATATCAACCATCATCACCCATCTCTATATGCATCTGGAGTTCCTTCACCTCCAAGTCACTAAACAACTCCTTGTCTCCCGTCATATGGAAATATGCACCACTATCAAGATACCACACTGATCCCATATAGCTTGAAAACAATCATGCGATCAAAAATAAATCAAGTTCAAATTGCGAGAATAATGCCTCTCCAGCTGCATCTCCAGCAACCTTATTTATATTCTTCTTCTGTGGGCAGTTAGTGGCAAAATGCCCATGTTCGTGACAGTGAAAACACTTCACATTGGACAAATCCTGCTTCTTGCCTTTAGCTTTGGATTTTGAAGGAAATTTCTTCCCCTTCCCTTTCCTTTCTTTGGCAGCCAAAGCACAATTCTCTTCATCTTCATTATTTGATGAAGAGCCATCCCTAGTACCCCGCCTTATCTCCTCCTGCACAAGATCCGACCAAAGTCGCTCCCATCCCAACAGTTTCTCCCATCCATTGACAGAGTCTTCGTAGCTATTCCAACTCTTCGGAAGCCCAAGGAGAGACAAGCTCACCAAGTCTTCATCATCAACAGTGATCCCCACACTTCCCAATTCATCCCTACAGTGGACAAACTTCGTGAGATATTTTGGAATACTGTTGCCCTTCTCCATTTTTATTTTTCTGAGCTTGTCTTTCAGCACCAACTTCCTCTCGTCACTTCTGCTTTGGAACAAATATGTCAAAGCCTTCCACATTAGGAATGGAGTGGCTTTCCTGTGAAGGCTGGAAAAAATATGGTCCTTCACACCTTCCAACAGAATTATTCTCTTTGCTACCTTCTTTTGCCATGCGTCAAATAATGCAACATCGCTAGATCTTGGCTTAGGAACATCGCTATTGATGAACTCCTTCAGTCCATTATCCTCCAGCACTGCCTCCATCCTATCCTTCCAGGCTATGTAATTCGAGCTCCCATCAAGGGCATACTCCAATCGCAACCCATTGAAAGACATTTCAATGTATACTCGAATTGTCCACCAGCACAAAATCAACAATTCTTCACAATTGCAATATTCAAGAATTAACACTGCTCCGATACCATGTAGAAATTAGTATACACTAAGCATGCATACATCCAGATTCCACTGATCTCATAATATTTAACTTCTTGCAAAATACATAATCATTCCACTGTTAATATTTTGCAAAACACATGCGAAGCATAAATAAAAGCAATCTCACATAACACAGTTGTTTAACCGGAAATCCTGAAGCTGAAAACCCCAACTATCATATATTATGTATCATGGATATCATGTAACAATCTCATACAAAGCTTAGTACATCAAGCTCTCAGTACAATCAATCGTCACACACTAATTAGAAGAAATCTGCAAATCCATGCACCGATTTCTTGCCACTTGCTAGCTTGCCTCCACTGTGCAATCCCTGCTAAAGAATAGCTCAGAATGAATTCGAATTACCTTGCCTTGAATGCACAATACTTGTTGGCAACAAAAATGTGTGTGTGGTGCAATCAATGCATCACTATAGTCACAACAGATAGTCCATATTGCCCTTTCACCTATCTCTCCACTGGGTCTCCACTGGAACTGACATGCACTGTAGTTAACTGATGTATTGTTCAGTTGATTAATGAGTTATTATTTATGAATTAATTAACTAATTAATTCACTCCACTCTCACTAGTGTATCATTGAGTTAGATTAGATACAACTAGCTCAACTGAGTCTAACTGAGTTAAACTGAATACAACTCCATGAACTACTCTTCCAACTCTGTCATAACTTTGCCACTTTAGTTCTAACTGAGTCCTCCATGCATGAACCACTAGTAAACCCTAGGAATTGTGTAATTCATTCAGCTCACTGATTTTCCAAATCTTCTCACTGAAATTAAGTGCTCCAAGAGAATAAGTTGTTGTTTATTGTCAGATTATTATTAAGAGCTAATAATAATTGACACTTATATTTTTAGATCGACAATCTATAAATAGACTTCGCCCAATATTCTAAAAATATAATTTCTTCTATTTTTCCCACTTGATTAACCATCCACAAATAGCATCCTGCAACTTCTGAAATATGATCACCATGTCTAAAAATAGACTTGCACCAAAAATAGCCTGCGGGCCCACTTAGTGAAGGAGACTCTTTTCACTAAGCTCATCATCTTGTTGAATCTCAACATGTTTTTTATCTTCTGTCATGACCATTTTACTGTGAAGATTTTTCTCTCTCTGACTAAATGATTTCTTTCTATTCTGCTGTCTGAAATCTTGCGTTAATGAAAATAATTTGAATTAATTTCCTTGAGATTTATTGGAGTAAACACGTCTTAACTAGTATTAGAATATTTTTATCCAAATGATCCTTTTGCTAATAACCTGTAAAAAAAAAAAAATCAATAAAAACAGGCTGTAGGGATTCCATATGGCTTTGGAAGAGCAAGGGAGGCCTGTGGATTAAGTCTGGTTTGCAAAGGGGTGTTAATTCAGGTTGGAAATGATCTTCATTCACAATTTTAAAAGAGGTGAGAAAATAGTGGGATCTTAGATTTCGAACACTCTGTCTATCGCATAGAACAGGTAGAATGGAGATTAATTACAGTGGAGTAGGGTTTTCCCATTAATTTACTTCATAGAGAAAAATGAACAAGTTGTTTTAGTAGAATGCGAGGTGGTTAGGTTGCTTACCGCATAGTGGACAGGCGGTTTTGGTAGTATATAGCTCATCGAAAAAAATGGTTATCGCACCGTGGAAAGATGGTTTATGATTTAGGAGATGAGAGTGCGATAAGATATAGGCTTGACATGTAGCAGAGGGGAACAATGCGAAACTGCTCATATCATAACCTTCGAGGTTTACTGAGCATTAGATTGTTGAGGATGCGAAATGGGATTAGGGACATCGGATCTGTCAAAGGAAATCAAACAGTTGAATGTATTGGCATGTTTAAAAGCTGGGGCTGAGAACTAAATAGGTGGAAGCCTAAGTAATATGTTGGAGGTTTTTAATGTATGGGTATAAAGTGATGTGGGACCCGAGATAATATAGTGGGGGTGGGGTTAAATAATAAAGCGGAGGCTTTATTAATATATAATGGTAGGGATATATAATAAGCGGGGAATAATGTAACATGGGTAGGAGACTATAATATAAAGGGAATTTAGATTATATATCAAAATGGAAGGATAAGTGTGTTTAAATGATATGAGGGATTTGATATACGAAAGTTTAGGGAATATAATATGTAATGGATTAATATAAAGTAAAGGGTCAGGGAAATGATATAAAGGGGTGAATATATTTAAAATGAGATTAATATAATAATGGGGTTAGTAACTTAACATGGCAGGATGTTAGTAATAGATTAGGAACGAGTTAAAATAATGTCGGGGAGGGATTTATGAAGTGGGACCCAATAATATTTCAACTATTAAACAATATGTCAAAAAAGAGGTTTTTTTGCATGTTTTTAATAAAATTGGGAGTTAGTGAATGGAGATTGAAGTTAGTAACTAGGTAAAGGGATTTCAAATAGGGAAAAAGGTGGATTTAGTTAGGAAATGGTTTAGAATAAGGGGAATGTGTTTTTTTGCAAGGATGTTAGAAATATGAAATGACCAACAATGCTTTCCATGTTTTGCCAAAGTGTTCTGCCTACCCTTCTTTATCCTAGCATTTTTATTCCTTTTCTTGGGCACATTTGAGCTTGCTGACCCTTTATTTTCTTTTTAATAAGAAAACTATCTAAATCTCAGCTTATGACATCCAACGGCTCAAATTAAACTAATGAGCTCATTTATTCTCTACCTAACTACTGATCTGCCAAGATTAAACAGTTTGGCTAGATTTTTATTCTCTATCTATCAACATGAAATTTTAAGCATGAATAATCAAGATTAAACTGTATGATTATCATGGATTGTGACATTTTGGACAAGCTGCACACAATATTATTTGCAAAACTAAATTAAAAGGAGTGGAATTTAATCGTGCAACACTTTCATGATCTATTTTGGTGGGGTTCATGTTTAATTTTATTTTTTGATCTTTGTTTATTTTTTTCCTTTGATTGTTCTTTTAGGACATACCCTCTTTTCATTTTTTTAAATATGGGAAAGAATTTGCAGAAAGAAAATTTATGTACAATATTGCAAGATTTACATGATCAATTCAAAATTATGAATCCTATTATTATAGGACCCTAACAAATCCTTTAATAGAGGGATATCAGAGTTCACTTATACCTTGAATGGGGTGATGCCTACGAAGTGATTTTTGGATGAAGATGTGTCATCGGTGGGAATCCACCAAAGGACCTGGGAAAATTTGTCCATCATCTCGTTCATTTTATGCTTGAGGGCTTCTTCGAGTAGAAGTTTGATAGGATCTCTTGCTCCCTCGTCTTAATTTTTTCTACCATGGGAGGCCATCGGTGTTAGCAGAGATGAACTTGCAAGGGTTCAACCAGTTCAAGTCTTATCTCCTTATACCCCAACCTCTTTCGGGACATGCAAAGAAAAATAGAGAAAGAGAAGACTTCTCTGATACCACTGATCCAAATTTATGTACAAATTAAATGAAGTCCAAATATAAAATGAAACACAGAGCTACAATGAAAATAAAACTTACATTCATTAAAAACAAAGTACTGAAAACTGTTACATATAGAATGGAAATAAACTAGTTTGGGCGATGGTAACTTATATTTGAGAGGAGATGTGGCCACTACATGCCTTCTAAACTATGTTACAAAGAGACTTGAATGAATTTTTATCATTAAGAAATAATGGGAAAACCTAAAAATATAAAAACATAACCCTAGGAGATGAATATCCAAAAGCTTGTGCGCCTTGTTAGGGTTAGTTCGAACGCCAACTTCCTGGGTTCGTAACTTTGCCATGCAATATTTGATTGACTATCATAATACCTAGTTTCAAATATCTCCAAGAGGAGGTCGAAAAAATATTTTTAAACTAGTCTTGCACTTTTCCCGTCTCTCCATATTCCCAAAAAAAATCTATTAGGCCCTCAAACCATATTTGGAAGTTTAGGAATCGAAAAACTGCCAAAAATAGTAAGTGGTGCTATAATTAAGGAAACTAAAAGAAATGATGGTGGGGGTCCAAGTGGAATAGGAAGGTGGCCACCAATATCCACCTATATCAGTCCTCCCCCCTTTGGAATAAATGGTCCCCATTGCGTTGAATGTCTCTATGAGATAGGTAACTTATGTTAAACTTGGTCCCTGGTGAGCCACCTTCCTTGGTGTTGGAGTTGGCCAACTTTGAAAACCTCATATAGCTAGATATTATGTTGATGAATGGTCTTAATATATATTTCCATAATGTGATCAGTTGTGGCATGTTCCATGCATTCTGGGTTGAGCTTTATTGGTGTTAGCTGTTCTGCAATGTCCGACGTCTCCAACAATAGTGGGAAGTATGGCCAAAGGTGGTCCACATTGAACATTATGTGTAGGCGAAGGAATGGGTGAATGACGAGCTAAAAATTATTGTCACTCATAGCCTTGGTGACAATGTAAGGCCTATATCAGAGTGGTAATATCTTCTAGTGGGCTTTGACAAGGCATTCTTTCTACAAATTCAACCAAACTTTATCACCCAATTGAAACTTATGTGGTACCCGATGTTGATCATGTCGCTGCTTGTACTTTACATTAGACTTATCTAATATGTTGTGAACCTGGTGGTGGATGTACTAGATGCATTTAATAAACCTAGTTTCTTTCTCATCTTTGGACTGTACATGTGTGGATTTTGTCTATGTAGTCGCATGAAGCATGGCAACATTAATCAGAAATAGTAGTTGAAATCACAAAACCACTTTAAAGTGACTGCGACCATTCAAGATATGGAGAGATCTGTTATAGTTGTGTTGCACATAGGGAAGGCTCTCATCCTAGGTTCATGAATGATTGGAGCTGTACATGTAAATTATGTGCACTATCATCATGTTAACGACATTTGTTTAACCATCAGTTTGGGGATGGAATGTAGTTTACCTGGTATGCTTGGTGTCCAATAGTGTCCAGAGGCTCAACCAAAATTTGCTCAAGAACATGCTATCCCAATTTGATATAATTTTTTGTAGGATCCCAAAATGTATCCACACTTGTTCCAAGAAGAGTTTTTAAGTGTCCTCTATTGTGATACTCTTCTTCTAGGCCTCCAATATAGCCATCTTAGAAAGTCTATCCACGACCACAAATATACAAACATTACCATGCTTGGTAAAATGGAGGCTAGACAGATATTCCATGGAGATGGATTCCCAATGTTGGATGGGAGTAGGCAGAGGAGCGTATACGCCTTGCTTCTTGATGGTTGGTTTGGCAATGGTATAGGTAGTGCAAGATCTGATATATTTTCCAACAACCATTTAGAGTTTTGGAAAATAAAAATACTTCTGTTGTATGACCATATTTTTCTCCACACTAAAGTGTCCTACAACCTAGTTGTAGTGCACCTCCAAAATCAACTTGGCACGATCACTTGAAGGAAAAAAAATTTGGCCCACGTAGCATAATAATGCATCCTAGAGGTGGAAATCTAGAACTTTATTTCATTCCACTAGCTTTTGGTATGTGGTGGTGAGCATTGGATCATTTTTGTACAGTTGTGGCAATTCAATGGTCTCGTGTCCATAAGAGTTGAGAAAAATATTTAGTGATGTAATTAGGGGATGACTGAGGAAATCTGCAACATGATTGGTGCTGCACTTTTTGTATTTAATGTTCAAATGGAACTGATGTAGATATGTAGACCACTTCTAATGGTGATCGTTCTGCAACTTCCCTTGTGTCTCTATCAACCGAAGAGGTTGGTGATCTATGTGGATTACTATCTCCTTCCCCAGAATGAAATGTTTCCATTGTCAGATAAGCTGCATGATATAATACATCTCTTTATCATAGGTGGGGTACTTCTGAATTGTATGAGAAAGTGTCTCACTATGATAGGCCATCGGATGGCCATGCTAGGTAAGGACTGCACCAATAGAATAATCATAGACATATGTCTCAATTTAAAATGGTTATTGAAGGTTTGTAAATGTGAGTACAAGTGTAGAGAAAAGGTGGTACTTTAGCTCAACAAATGCCATTTGTTGGGAGTTGTACTAGAAATTTTTTTCTCTCCCTCCACCCTTCGTACTCTGACTCAAAGGCCAAGTGATATGGGAGAATCCCAACATGAAGCTCCGATAAAAGTTTGCAAGGCCCAAAAAGTTGTGAAGCTATGATAGAGTGGTAAAGGTTGTCTAATCCCAAATGAATTAAAGCTTAGTCGGATCCACATGCACGCCTCACTCATCTATGCTGTAACCTAGATATTTGAGCTGACGCATGCCAAAGGTGCATTTCTTTAAGTTGGAACATAGTTTGTAGTGTCATAAGGTTTCAAGTACATGCCAAATGTGTTGAAAATTCTCTTCCCAAGTCATGCTGAATATGAGGATGTCCTCTAGATGAAAAACCATAAACGAGTTGGTGAAGGGTTGCAAGATTTCATCCATCGGCCTCATAAAATTAGCAAAGGAATACAACAATATAGCTCATAAAATGAAAGCAGCAACAATTATTTAACACATGAAACCATGAGACCAATATGGGGTCATAAAATTATGTATTTAGAATAGCAAATCAATACAAAATAGTGAGGCATAGATCATATACAATGAGGAAACAAGCCTCCCATAAGCAATTACTCTCAACTATGAGTTGGTGTCACAAAACAAAATGTTGAAGAGAAACTACAATGCAGTCATATTGGATATAAATACAGCTGGAGATGATACAATGATGTAAAAATACTAATATAGGCCCCAATAGAATCTAAACATACATATCCGGGCACTATATCAGCTTTCCAAGACAACCTAAGAGGGTTTCCGGAAAATGCACACAATGTGCCAATGTAAGCTGCAGCCCTAGGGCTAAATATATGTTGCAAAAACTGAAATGAGGAGATATGGCTGAAGCTGATATAGAAACCTATAGATCTCCTCTAATAGATCCTCTGGATGAAATAATGGCTCCTCCACTGAAGAAATCACCTCCCAAAACAACCATTGCAACTACCTCTGCAACTCCTCCCTAAAATAACGTAGATCTGGACTGAAACTGCATTGTAGGGGATAAATTCTCCTTATCATGTTGCTAAATGTGTCAATAAAGCTCAAGGGGCCCCTTTACAAGCCTTCCAATGGATGGAAACCTTCCTCCACTACAAAACTAGCTCTGAAGACACTCGATCTAATTCTCCACTGTTGCACCCTGCAACCCAGCACAATATCCTACAGGAACTAAGCTGATGAAGAAAGATGTATCTTGGCCTTAAGCCTGAGTGTGGAAATGAAGTGAAATTCTTTTCCAAGAGGCCTCTCAAGGAAAGAGGTGGGATTCCCGCTCAGGAACACCCGGTGCTAAACATCACAACAATCTCAACTAAACAGCTGAAGAATGCAAGAAGTCTAAACATACCACATACAAATAATAATCCAAAACATACCTCATATGCCTGCCATCCTCTTCCTTATATAAGTTATGAGATTCCTTACCCTTGGTCCCACTCAATTAGTTCATTTCCTCAATGCAAACAATCTCCCTCCAAAACTGCGTTATTCCTCATTTAATGTCCACTCCTCCATAACAACGCTGTTGATTTGGTCAAAGTTGACCTATTAAACATGATATAACCCCTATTCGTACTCAAAGGTGCTTTATTTAGCTGTTTAGAAGGTCTCCTTTCACACTTTAAGTGTTTTTATTGCTGCTAAGAAGATTTATGGGCCTTCCCACCCCTTTATTCACCTACCTAGTGACAAAATAATCTATAATAATATTCCATTTAGCTAAAAGCTAAATTTTAGGAATATTACAGTCCTCCCCTCCAAAATGTTGCTTTTCCTCAAGAAACTATAAAGGCGGAGAAAAAATCCTCCCCTCCTCCTCTTGTGGCATCCTCACCAATAGTTCCCACCATTGCTTCAGATATTCTACAATAATTTTGCTTCCCAATGATTCCTCCCAACTGTGCAAGTTGACCTTGGGTGGATAAACCAAATGGCCCTCATCATGAGAAAGTGGAAGGTCTATATGAAAACCTTCTTGCTGTTCAATGGCCTATTCAAGGTAGGAGTAATGACAAGCATAAGGGATCTCATTCGCAAATAGGGACTCCCATCTCCATGTTATCATACAAATGAAATGAATCACCTTCCAACATGGTAATTCATAGAAAATTTCCTCCCAAATGTTCATGAGAGGCATATCCCAAGTGCTCCAAACAATCATATGGCCCACCTCATATAGAAACAAGTGATCTACTATAGTGGCGATATCATCTTCCATGCTCCTCTTGAAGCATGAAGCATAAGAGGCGTGGGAAATGTCATTCCCCATGGACACATCCACCAAATGTGTCTCTCCTCTAATCATGTTCCCAAAAAATATAAGAACATCATCAGCATACAGAATCATAATTAAAGTCATGCTAGCTGCCATATGTAATAAGTGAGAAGGACAATGGTCCCTCAAGTGCAACCGGCGCAGTGTTACTCCTAACTGCATCAGAATATGGCATGATGAGTGGTTTCCCAACCACTTTTTTGCTGCCCCAATATCCTCACAAGCTTGGAGAAGGTGTATGGTGTATGGTGCAAATTGAGCATACCATGCATAAGATATCATCTCCCCAAGACCTCCTAGGGAGTGGCCATCGTCAATGATGCTTATGGCCTCAAGTAGACCATGAAGTATAGAAGGAAGAATGATCCTTCTTGGAGAAATGGCCTGCACATATATGGTTAAGGAATGCACATATTCACTATATAAATCATTATGCAACCAAACATGATCCTTACCATATGCTTTTCTCATATAGATGGAGTGGCTCATAGATAAATCCCCTCTCATTCCCAAAGAGGAAATAGGTGGCTGTGATAACTCCCCTAAAGAGTTATGTATCTCCTCCATATCCACATGATCCATGCATCTCCTCAAATGCTGATATATCTCCTCTTCAAAGCCTTCCCAAGTGTACCCATCCATGATGGTGTGGTATGCTCTCATAGAATAAGTGTGGCTGAAGAGAAAATCTTCATGAGTTTCTTGTAGTAACTTCTTCTTGAGATTGGAATCTATAGATATGAAGATCCTACCATCATAGTAGATGAACTCATCTCTGACTGAATATTCCTCCTCATGTAGCTGGTCATCAAGTATCATAAAAGTAAAAAGATCCTTGGAATAATCCACCAATAGCTGGGATTTCAAATATGGATCTATCCTCCACAGTGACAACACTGATGATCTATCATAGAAAGTATCTGTCATTTATTTGTCATCCTCTTTGACATATCCCATGCCAAAGTGACATATTGGAAGGTTGTTATCCTCCCTTTGTTTCTCCTTTCTCAGCGCAATATCTGAGATGAGAGTGGGTAATGATGATGTTGGGAGAATGTCTCCCTCCTCCTTGAGTCTACCCAAGACTCTCAGTGATGTGTCAAGTCCTCCCAAGGTCCTCACCCCTCTAGGATCAATGAGTGGTGCAACAACATGTGAAGCATCTCTCATCATCTCTTGATATGGTGGTCTCCAAGGTGGAATGCCTCCATGCAATGATACATCAATATCAAGAGTAGACTGCATAGATGAATGGACAACTTTGTCCTTGTCCTCACTGCAAAAATCAGTTTGCCTCTTCTGTGCATCAATATCCTGAAATAGAAAGGGGTGTGTGCTCTCAATCATATGACACTGATCATCCTCCCCATCTTCTTCTTTTATCTTCAAAATCTCACCATCTATCAATGGTGGCACATGCTACTCATGGAATGTGCCCTGATCCCCACATGTGAGATTCTTGGGAACTCCTTGTGAACACACAATAATTCCTCTTATTGGAGAAAGTGCTCCATATTCCTCTTCATGAGGTGCTAGATATGCTCTTGATATGATAGCGTTGTTACCTTTAGCCTTCTCTTCCTCTTCAATATCAATGGGAGTCACCTTATCAATAAGAGAATCCTCTTTTGAAAAAGGGGTCTCCATGCCCTCTTTTCTAGGAGTATGAGATAGAGATCTTGCCTCTAGCAAGGTATTCTGCAAGATGTTAGCCTCCTTAATAGTTTTCTAAAGTGGAGTTGGGTTTATAGATCCTTCCAACCCATGCAAAGGTTTTGTTTTTTTTTTGTTTGTTTAGCTCCACCAAAGGTGTTTTAGAATTTTCATCAAACCTTTCCACTACTCTCCTAGTGAACCTTGCATAAGTAGATGTATTTTCATTTCTTAATGAAAAGGATTCAAATAACCACCAAGCATAAGCCTTACCTTAAAAATGCAGCACTGCTACTTTGATGGCTTCATTCTCTGAAACTTGGTGTTGCTGCAAATAGGTGTCTAGCTCCTCCACCCAAGCCCTAGCTGAACATTTAGGTGAACCATCAAAAGTAGATAGAAATAATCTACCCACATCATGTTTCTTGCACCTTGTGCTTCTTTCCTCCTTTATCTTGAAAAACCCTTGGAAGTTTAGGTGATTTTTGTACCTCTTAGATTGAGATTCATACTCTTGCAAATAATCACCAAGAGTCTCCTTCTTTGGCACTTCTTCTTCCTCCATCTCTCTTGCAGTAAATCTAGGCATAAAACTGCGTTGTGGATCATAATGTGGGGCTGCATTCTCACACCCATCATGAGAAAATCTAGGGCTCGCTTCATATTCAAACCTCCTTGGAGATTCCCAACGCATCTCCCTTCTCATCTTGTTGATATCTCCCTTGATGCTCTGCATAGTTTGAAAAAGAAGCTTTGAGAGCTCCTCTTCCTCTCTTCCTCAAAATAATGGTGTCATGTCTTTATTTTTTCTGCACATCTCCTCTTCTTGTGATAATCTTCTCCTTATGGTGACATATTGGCTGAATGCACAGGTTGAGCCAAGATTATGCTCTAATACCACTGTAATATTCCCAAATGGGGAATGCAGCAATGTAGCTCATAAAATGAAAGCAGAAACAATTATTTAACACATGAAACAATGAGACAAATATGGGGTCATAACATTATGTATTTAGAACAACAAATCAATACAAAATAGTGAGGCATAGATCATATACCATGAGGAAACAAGCCTCCCATAAGAAATCACTCTCAACTATGAGTTGTTGTCACAAAAAAAATGCCAGAGAGAAACTACAACACAGTCATATTGGGTATAACTACAGCTGGAGATGATACAATGATGTAAAAATACTGATATAGGCCCCAATAGAATCTAAACATACAGATCCGTGCACTAGATCAGCTTTCCAAGACAACCCAAGAGGGTTTCTGGAAAATGCACACAATGTGCCAATGTAAGTTGGAGCCCTAGGGATAAATATATGTTGCAACAAATGAGATGATAATATATGGCTGAAGCTGATATAGAAACCTACAACTCTCCCCCAATAGATCCATCGGATGAAATAATGGCTCCTCCACTGAAGAAATCACCTCCCAAAACAACCACTGCAACTACCCCTGCAACTCCTCCCTAAAATAACGCAGATCTAGACTGAAACTACGTTGTAGGGGATAAATTCTCCTTATCCTATTGCTAAATGTGTCAATAAATATCAAGGGGCTCCTTTATAGTCCTTCCAATGGATGGAAACCTTCCTCCACTCCAAAACTAGCTCTGAAGACACCTGATCTAATTCTCCACTATTGCACCCTGCAACCCAGCACAATATTCCGCAGGAACTGCGCTGATGAAGAAAGTTGTAGCTTGGCCTTAAGCCTAAATGTGGAAATTAAGTGAAATGATATTCCAAGAGGCCTCTCAAGGAAATAGGTGGGATTCCTGCTCGGGAACACCCGGTGCTAAACAACACAACAATCTCAACTAAACAGCTGAAAAATGCAAGAACTCTAAACATACCACATACAAAATAATAATCCAAAACATACCTCATATGCCTGCCATCCTCTTCCTTATATAATTTATGAGCTTCCTTACCCTTTGCCCCACTCAATTAGTTCATTTCCTCCATGCAAACAATCTCCATCCAAAACTTCATTATTCCTCATTTAATGTCCACTCCTCCATAACAACGTTGTTGATTTGGTCAAAGTTGACCTATTCAACATGATCCAACCCATGTTCATACTCAAAGGTGCTTTATTTAGCTATTTATAAGGTATCCTTTCACACTCGAAGTGTTTTTATTGCTACTAAGGAGATTTATGGGCCTCCCCACCCATTTATTCACCTACTTACTGACAAAATAATCTATAATATTCCATTTAGCTAAAAGCTAAAATTTAGGAATATTACATAGCAAGGGTACTTTTCAACACTAAAGGCATGATCAACCATTCAAAAATGCCTTCTATGGATTTGAAGGTGGTCTTCGATACATCTATGGGATTTATTTGAACCTGGTCATAGCCAGAATTGAAATCTATCTTGCTGAAATACTTGCCCCCCTTGAGCTAGTCCAGAAGGTAAAAAATATCTAGGATTGGATACATGTTCTTGAAAATTATTTTTTTTAGTGCTTGATAATCAATGCAATGCCTCCATGTCCCATCATTCTTATATAAAAGTACAATTAGGCTCCAAAAAAGTGAGGAACTTGGTCGAACATGCCCTTTTTACAGTAAATCTTGGATGTGCCACTTAATTTCTTCATTTTCCATAATGGGGTGAAAATATATCATCCCATTGGGTAGAGGTGCTCGAGGAGTCAGATCGATCAAATTCTTGACCTAACAATGCAAGGGTACCCTTGTGGGTGAGGAGAATATGTCCATGTATTCTTCCATGACCTTATCCACCTACATTTTATGTGTGGGGGAATCCTTCCCAGACGCCATGGATGTGGCCACGATCTTCCCCTTACTTTAAGAGTGAAAAAAAAAAATTTTCCTAGTTTGGGAGATTATCTCACTGCATTTATTAGCATAGATCAAAGAGACAGTGGTAGGTGGGGCTACCTCCGATATATTGTATAACTTATTTCCCAAAGTAATAATAACAATGTGCAGACTAGAATCATACACAACATGACACTTCCATAAGTATGGATAGCCTAATAATACATCACAAACTTCAAGAGGAGCAAGATCACACAATAACTCATATGTGAAGGGTTTTATGTTGTAGGGAAGGTGACACTACTGGATGACGCAGAGATATTGTCCTTGGCAAAACAACTCAATGGTGTACGTATGTAGGTGTGGTTTGGTCAACAGTCCCAACTACTTAAATTAATTATACTAAGATGATGTTGTTTTAGCTCTCGTTATTGACAATGAACTACAACATTGACCCCTTCAACCACATCTGTGAGTGGAAGCGACACTCCCCTTTCTTTGGGTCTTCGAGCTCAATCTTATGGACCTTGGTGGTGGTAACATTAGCATTGGGATCTGCATAAATAATATACTTCCCTTTTACATTTCCCTTATTAAGGTCTGACTTTGAGTTGGAACATACATCTAACTTTGAAGCCTTTAACTTGGCCACTAGTGACTACTTGGGATGACACTCACTTTTGTTGTGAGTGGGGCTCTTATGGAACTCACACCACTTCGCTATGTCCTTCTTCATCTTTGTGGTTTTTTTCTTTTCTTGTGGCTTCGATGGGTTGTCTCGGGTCACCCTGCCTTAGCTTTGTACTTTTTTATGTGTTATGGGGCACCTTTTCCAACCTTGGGATTCATAGGCCCAAAGTCTTGCTTCTTCTGTTTAATTTTTTGTTCAATCTTGGAAACATATCAGTATGCTGCAAAAATCAATGAGATTTGCAGGAACTACATTTATTCCTGAATGTATTTGTGTAAAAAACCACGGTACTTGAGCACTAGATGTCACTCAGAGTCTTTGATACCCAACTTTGTGCATAAATTTTGAAAAATATTTGTGAAATCATGCACATCTTGGTCCCTTTGCTATTGTAGTGTGGTCCATTTTATTTATTTTTCCTCATAGCTCCCCACATGGTAATAATGTTCATTTAAAAATTCTCAAAAATAATTCTAAGTGGGTCCGACTGGGAATAGAGAGGGTTCCTCGACCATTTTATCATAGTAATTTTGCCACCAATCCTTGACATGGCGAGTGAAATTAAGAAATGAAAAACTAATCTTCTCCATATTAGAGAAACTATGGATTGAAAGATAACCATCCAATAGATTCAACCATTATCTACATATATTTTACACTCGAATATAGGAATATAAATGTTCACTTGTACCTTGAAGGGGGAGGTGCCTCTGAAGTGAATGTTGGATGAAGATGTGTCACCAGTGGACATCCTCTAAAGGATCTGGGAAATTTTTTCCATGATCTCGTTCCTTTTCTTCTTAAGTGATTCTTTGAGCAGTATTTTGATAAGGTCTCCTACTCCCTCGTATTTCTTTTCTTTTTCCATGGGAGGCCATCGATGTTGATGGGGTTGGTCTCGCAAGGGTTCAATGAATTCAAGTCCCAAATCCTTATACCTCGACCTTGTTTGGGACATGCACAGAAAAATAGAGAAGGATCAAAATTCTCTAATACCACTAATCCAAATTTATACAAAAAAAATGAAATATAAATATAAACAAAAAGACAAAGCTACATCGAAAATAAAACTTTAATTCATTAATAACAAGCTACTGAAAATTTTTACATGCAAAATGGAAATGAAAAAGTTTGGGCGAAAATAACTTATATTTGAGAAGAAATGTGGTCACTACATTCCTTTTGAACTGTGTTACAATGAGGCTCATAGGGAATTTTATCATTATGAAACAATGAAAAATCATAAGCATAAAAAAACCTAACACTAGGAGACAAAGCACCAAAATATTGTGGGCCTTGTTGGGGTTAGTTGGAACATTAACTTCCTTGCATCATAACCTTGGCATGTGATCAGTGTTTGACTATCATAACAACTCGTTTCAATGATATCCAAGAGGAAGTTGAAAAATTACAAATAAATGGGTCTTGCACTTTTTTAGTTTCTTTTTTTTCCCAAAAAAAAATTTTTAGTCCCTCAAAATGGCCCTGGAAGTTTAGGACCTAAATTTTTTCCAAAAATAGTAAGTTTTGTTACAATTAAGGAAACTGAAAGAAACAATGGTGGGGGTCCAAGTGGAATAGGAGGGTGGCTACCAATATCCACCTGGATTAGTCCTCCCCCCTTAAAAAGCAATGGTCCCCATTGCATTGAGTGCCTCCATGAGATGGGGAAACTTCTACTGAACTTGGTCCTTGGTGAGCCACTTGCCTTGGTGTAGGAGTTGGCCAACATTGACAGCCTGATAAAGTTGGATATTCTGTTTGTGAGTGGTATTGATTTTTTTTTTCATAATCCATTCAATTTTGGCCTTTTCCATGTAGTCCAGGTTGAAATCTGTTGGTGTTAGTTGTTCTGCAATGTCTCATGTGTCCAACAATGGTGGAAAGTATGGCTGAAGGAGATCCACATTGAACACTGGGCCCATGAACACTGGGTCTTAAAAAATCTATCAACAACAACAAATATAAAATCATTACCATGCTTGGCAGAAGGGAGGCCAAACAGATAGTCCATGGAGATGGATTCTTAGGACTGGCTAGGAGTAGGGAGAGGAATGTACAAGCCTTAATTATTTATGGTTGGCTTGGAAACAACACAGGTAGTGTAAGATATGATATATTTTCTAGAAAATTGTTGAATTTTTGCCCAATAATCCTGTATTATGCCCACATTTTTCTCCCAAAAAAGTGCCTTGCAATCGAAATGTAGTGTGCCTCCAAAGTAATCTTAGCATGTTGACGTGGAGGAACATAAAGGTAGCAAAATTAGCATAATAATGTGTCATGGAGGTGGAAATTTGAAACTTTCTTTCCATCCAATATAATTTGGTATGTGGTGGCAAACTTTGGATCATTTTTGTACAGTTGCAGCCATCCATAGGTCTCGTGGCCATAGGAATTGAGAACAATAGTTAGTACTATAATCGGGGGTCGACTGATGCCATGATTGGTGCCACCCTTTTTGTATTTAATGTTCAAGTGGAATTGTTGTAGATATGTAGACTAATTATGATGGTGATAGTTCTGCAACTTCCCTTGCGACTGCATGAACTGAAGAGGTTAGTGATTTGTGTGGATGATTGTCTCCTTCCTCAAAATGTAATGTTTCCATTACCACAGAATTGCATGATAGAAGACATACCCTTATCATCAGTGGGTTACTTCCAAATTGTATCGAAAAATGTCTCACTACGATAGGCCACCAGATGCTCGTGCTAGGTGAGGACTCCACCAATGACATAATTGGAGGTGTCTATTTGCATTTCAAATTTTTGTTGCAGGTTTGGTTATGTGAGTATAGGTGTAGAGCAAAGGCAGTGCTTAAGCTCAATGAACATTTTCTGTTGGGAATATGACACAGAAAACTTTTCTTTCACTTTGCCCTTGGTAATTTGACTCAAAGTCCAAGTGATATGGGAGAATCCCAAAACGAAGCTCTAATAAAAATTTGCAAGGCCAAGAAACCTGTGAAGATATGTTAGAGTGGTCAGGGTTGACCAATCTATAATGACTTGGATCTTAACGATATCTACATGCATGCCTTGCTCATTCTCAATTTTAAAATTGTTCTATGTTGAATCAATTACTTTAGCCAAATTCAACACTTCAATTAATATTCTTTTCAATATCAATTAATCTTTCCAATCATCAATAGTAATTGAATATAGAAAAATAGATGAAATGAAAAAGGAGATAATCAACACATCAACAAGAGATACCAGATTTGGTCAAAGACCAGGGAAAAACCCCATTAGGGAGAAAACAATTTGAAAATTATTCTTCTATTAGATTGTCATAAAATTTTTAACAGAGAGTACAATGAGCCCAATATAAAATCATCAATAATATTCATAAATATGTTATCAACATCAATATATATGATATACAACTTTTCCTGTTTGTGGTCAACTATCGTCAACTTCGGTCAACAGTCAAATTTTAGTCAAACTTCTTGGTTACATGGAGGAAGAGTTGTGTGAGTGACTAAAGGCTTCTAGTCACTCCGTTGAGCCTAAAATGCAGTGACTATGGTATAATTTTCCTGTGATGAGCCAGCGACTGTAACCCAAAACCATAAAAATAGATGCAAGCCTTGGACCCTCTAATTTCACACCTTTGCCAACTTCATTTGTTGTCCCATCCTTAGACCTATGTGAAGCAATCAATGAAAAAGAGAAGAAGAAGATTCTTGTTGATTCCCAAATGAGCTTTAGATCACTTGTATTTATGTGCTTCTAAGGGTGACCAATTTCCTATTAGGGATGACCAGTTCATATGTGCATATGTGTGATTTTCTTCATAAATTCAGTTTCCATGATTCGATTTGAGTGCTTCAATAGTCAAAATTGGTCCTCTCTAAAAGAGGAATCTAGTCACATTATTGGAATTTATCACTGAGCTACAAAAATCAACACTCCCTCTCATCTAGGGATAAATTCCAAATGTATCATGGAATTTATATCATGTAACCATATCATGTCCCATCTATGCTCAACTCTATCTACTGAAAAATTCTCAAATCTAAAGATGAAGAATCGAGGAGAATTAGATTCAACCCTCTATAAATTTGGATAACATGTCTCAATCTAAAAAAAATAGTATAGAGAAAATATTAACATAAATCAACATTGGGAAGCACATCTCAACCCGAAATCTCATGGGGGAGTTCAACATCTACAACCCCATATAGAGAAATAGGTGATATAGGAGATGTTACACAGTGATTTGTCACCATCCCTACCATTCCCCGTCCCGCACATTGGAGGGCCCATTCTGTGACCTTTGAGCAATGTCATGCCTTGAAACCACTATCATTGCATTCCTCTAAATATGAGCTTCAATTGCCCTGAAGACATCTCCTTTAAAAAAACCATAAAAACATCCCTTTTTGCATTGGAGCGGGTAGCCAGTTCATCAATCATGCCAATGGGGAAAATCCTACAAAGAGGTCGCGCCAACTGGCGCTCTGTCCCAGAGTCACAGTCGCGCCAGCCAATTTAAGGAGTGTTTTTAAAATAAAATGGCGGAAGTTTCGTTTCAACAGACTCAGAAACTGTTATCTATCTTGAGTTGGGAGGTTTGGCTCTGGGAATTCCATGTAGGGGAAGTGGTTTGCCGCCTCTCATGGAAGCTTCCTTGAAGATAGGTCCAATCCCACAATTATAGGGATCCCAACTCCCCTTCCTCCATCTATAAAAGCTTGCGCATTTCCATTGCAAGCTAGTCTTGAAATGCCCAAGTTTTGAATCTCCAAGTTCTCAAATTCCCAAGAGCCTTAATGCTGCAAGAGCCCTCATTCTTCCCTTAAGGCCAAACTCGAGCAAGGAGACTATCTTCGAGAGACTCTAAGAGAGGCTTGTCCCATCCTTGGCAGGCTTTGCGAGACGTGTTCTACTGGAGACCCCTCCGAAGGAGACCTCAGTGTCAGAACATTGGTTGTACTCTCTTTCGATTGTTTATTAATGAATGACTACTGGTTATGGTTCCACTCTGTTTTTCACTTATGATAATGACGAGTTATATCCTTTTTGACTGATATATAGTTGCGTATTCTGGATTTTATGCTTGTATTCGTATTGTTTCTTGCATGTGTAGGTGTCCATTCACGAAGATCATGGGGATCGTGATTTGCCGAGGCTAAGGAACGAGAACACTGTTTCTTCTACGAATCATAGCGTTGGACTTCAGGTAGGCCTCCATCGTTGGTCTGTTTATTCGCAATTAGGAACTTGCGCTGTAGCATTTGATGATTGTTGCTAGACCCGTTCTGGGCTAGTAGGGATCGCCTCTGTCCGCAGAGGGGATTTACCTCTCCAACAGGAGAGAACATATAAAATGATCTTATTTCCTACCGATCTTCCCATAAATTACCTTTAAGGGTCATGTGGTAGAAAAAATACACCATAATCATCTTGGGTTTTACAACCCCAAGTACACTCTCAACCCGTTGGCTAGATGTGGAGAGGTAATCCCAACAATCCTAGATTATCAGTATGATGCCAACTAAGATATACCATGAAAATACCAATTTAGGGGAGAAACATCTCCAACCCTATGGGTAACATATAGGGGAGAAAAATATACGACCCTATTGTTGAGAGATCCCTTAACCCCAATATCCCTCTATCTCAATTCCTCACCATAGGAGCTCATACAGGGGGAAATAGTTGGCTCAATGTTCTCAATCAGTGATGCCCCTTATTAGAAGGGGTCACATCCATTAGTCCAATTTTCTCTCTAAAGAAAAAGAAATTCCCTTTTGGAAAATATTTGGTAAGATTATATGCAATATGCTCATATGTCGATAATCGATGGTGTCTAATGAATCCTCTCTGCACCATGTCTTGAATGTAATAATATTGAATCTCATATTACTTGGACTTGTCATGAAATAAAAAATTATTTTCCAGACAGACCCCACTCTTGTTGTCATAATATATCACTGTAGTGTCTAGTATATGCTCAAATAGCTCTCCAAAGATATTCCTCAACCAAACTGCTTCACAACTAGTCGTGCTAGTGGCAATATACTCTACCTCGACGGTACTCAATGCTATGAACTCCTACTTCCTGCTCATCGAAATATCATGGTAGATCCAAGACTAAAAAAGCATCCAATTGTAATCTTCATATTGATAACGTTTCCTGCCCAGTTTTCATCAGTATATCTATGAAGTCAAATATCTCTGATAGTATATCTCAAACCAAGGTTGATTGTTCCATGAAAATATATCAGAATGTGCTTGGTAGCGACCCAATGTGCATGGGGAAGATCGGTCATGAATTGAATCATTGTATTCATTTCACAATATATCCGTAGATGAGTGTTCACTAGGAACATCAGAGCCCCAATAAACTATCTATACTTAGATGGATTCACCAATTCCGGCCCTGCAACTTCCCCATATAAAGTTTTGAAGTTCATTTCCATCGGTGTTGGTAGTGAATTTCATTCTGTCATTCCAAATATTTCCAACAAATTCACAACATATTTTCCTTAATAATGGAAAATATCACCATGAATTTTACAGACTTAAAAGGCCTAGAAAATAGTGCTTAAGTCTAAGGTCCTTCACCTCGAATTCAGAGTATAGCTCCATCTTACAATCGATCATCATAGTCTCACTACCTGTTAAGAATCAATCGTTAACATATAAAACCAATATCAATGGCATAGCTTGGAATACCTTGAATTAGAGGTTGGGATCGACATTACTTCTTGTGAATCCTAGCTTCACCAGATAATTATCTATGCATGTGTACCATTCTCTAGGGTTTTTATTCAACCCATACAATGCCTTCTTTAATATATAAACATGTGTCTTTAGATCCTCTACTTCAAATCCATGTGGTTTGTAAACGTACACTTCTTCTTGTAACATATCATGAAGGAATTTCGTCTTTATGTCCATCCCATTAAGATTCCATCCTATACTTGCAGCAAGGGAAACTATTGAATGAATGGTTATATATTGAGCTACAGGTGCAAATATATAGTTATAATATTCTCCCTCATTTTTGGGAGAATCCTCAAGGCACGAACCTTGCTTTATATTTATCAATGCTACCAAAAACTCCATGCTTGATCTTGAATAAATATTTTTAAGTCACCAAATATTTTTCCTTCGGTCTCAACATAACGTCCCATACGTAATTATTCATAATCGATTCATATTCTTTAGCCACAACATCTTTCAAAACTTTTTCTTTTATGGCTTCTTCAAGTGTGGGAGGTTCAACTTGAATGATCGTTCTCATGGATGCAACATAGCCCTGATACCTACATGGCTTCTTCCTTTCTCTAAATTATATTTGAATGGGAGCTCTTCTCTCATCATCTTGTAATGTGTATCAAAGCCAAAGTGGCCTCTTCTTGGCGAGAGGATCATATGGAGGAGGATCTAATAGATCCACGAGGTTCATGGGATCATCAACAATATATGTCTTAGATTCTGGCATGAAAGGAACATATAAAATATCCATATAAGATGGAGGAGGTGGAGCCTAGTTCCCTTGCTTTTCCAAGGACAAGGTATTCATCAAATGTTACATCCCTACTAATTTCAACCTTCCTTTGACTAGGAATATATATTCTAAATTCCTTAGAATTTTCACAATATCCACCAACCACACATTTTCCTCCAATGGCTTCCAGCTTGTTTATTTTATCCTTCGACACATGAAATTATGTGGGGAAACCAAAGATATGGAGATTGCTAGCATTTGGCTAAACACCTGTGAAAACTTCTTTAGGGGTCTTATTCTCCAATGCTTGATGAGGCACCCTGTTTTGAACATATACAACAACATTTTCTCTTCTCCCCAAAGGAAATTCGGTAAATTTTAATCATTGAGCATGGCATGAGCAACTTCTATAATAGACTTGTTCTTCCTTTCAACTATTCCATTTTGTTAGGGAGTATATGGAACAATTTTTTCCTTCTTGTAAAAATGAATGAACTCATTAGAAGTGTACTCTCCACCATTGTTAGACTTGAATATCTTGATTTTCTTCCTTGTTTGACTTTCGATCAAAGCTTTGAACTCCTTGAACATTTAGAAGGCTCAATCCTTGTGCTTCAAATAATATATCCTCATATTTCTTAAAATGTCATCAATGAAAGTGATGTAATAGATATGGTCACCAAAATAATGTACGAGCATCAAAATGCCTAAGTCAAAATGAATGAGATGGATGATGTCATTTATCTTGTTCTTGCTGGAGGGGAATGGCCCCCTTGTCTTCTTCCCATTGGCACACCCTAGAAATACTGCATCATGTTGGGCACAACATCAGGAATACTAGAGACCAATTTCTTTAATTTGAGAAGAGCATTATAATGTAAGTGGTTTAATATTCGGTGCCATAGTTCTCTTAGATGATTTGAATCATGGACCAATGCTAGGAGAGGCCTTCTAGTAACCCTGTAGAGTCCTTCAAATATTGATCCCAATGTAAATGAATCTATCATATGTGATTCAATGGTCCAATTTAGAACCTTTCCCTTGATCAAGGAAACCCTCTTCCCTTTGTCTTCCAAAATAGATATTGGTACCAATTTATTCTTCAATCCTGGCACATACATCACATTGCGGAGCACAACAGATTCCCTAGAATCCAAATGGAATTTATGGACCCAAATCCTTTCATGATATGAGTGGATTTTCTACAAGAATAATTTAAAAATTTGACTCCCTCTCTACCAAATTAGAGAGAACTTATTTATACCCAGAGAAATGATGAGTGTCCCCACTATCAACTAACCAACTCTCCCATGAATCTAGAGGGCAAGAACTAGTAAGGGCGAATAGAAGAATTTATTAAAATTGTTTTCCAACATTAATTTCATAGCTGGAGTATATTGAATTACTTTGAGAACAAAATTCTTCTTCATGGTCACTTGGAGCATCTCTTGTTCTTGTTTCATCTCTTCCATTTCAATCATTCCTTCGGTCGTGTCTTCTTCTTCCATCGTCAAACCTATTGTTGTTGCCTCTAGTGTTGTAGCATGTACCATTGTTATTCTTGGGGTAATCTCGAGCATAATGACCCTTCTTGTGATAATTATAGCATTCAATGTGAGATTATGTTCTATCATTCCTTCTCTTTGTATCTTGAGGTGGAGGCTTTCTTGAATTTGATGTACCTCCTTTTCTGTAATATTCCCAAATGGGAAAAACAGGAATAGAGTGCATAAAACTAGAAATATGCAGAAATATGATAGATAAAAATATGAAACAATAGTAGATCCATTCCATTATGAATATAACAGCAAAATAGGTACAAGATCTTGAGGAAAAGATCACTCAAGTTGGGCAAACAAGCCTCACATGAAAGCATACACCTAGATCTAAAATGTTGTTAATACATGAAATACAAGATTGTAGAAAAATGTGTTGTCTAAGAGGGAATAGAAGTTGAAAGATATAAAAATATATTTCTACTGATATAATTCTCCAAAAATTCCAAAGCTAGAGATACATGCTCCAAAACAAAATTCCAGGACAACCCAGAAAAGGTTTTCGGAAATACACACTATACAAAATATAGAAGATTTGGCCCTAGGGCTGAATAATATCTGCAACTGAATCACTGATTGGAGATGGCTGATATGATATACAATATGGATAATCCTACTCCAACATATATCCTAAATGAAGGGCTGATCCCCACACAGGAAACTCAAACACTCCAAATAGGGAAATAAACCCACTGCTACAACTGCTCTCTACAATAATGCAGTCCTTGTAGGAAACTACTCTGTAGCTAAGGACTGCTACTTGGCCTAGTGAAAAAATATGTATTGAAGCCCTGAAGTCTTCCTCACAAGCCTCCAGATGAAAGGATGATCCCTCCAAAGGAAAACTAGATCAAAAATTGGAGATTTCTCTCCTTCACTGCTACACCCCTGCAACACAACCCAACTCTAAACAGAAATGTGTTGTACATGAGACTGAAGCTTGGCCAAATGCCTGAATGTGGAAGTATAGTGCAAACTCCTCCAATATATTCTCAAAGGAAGAGGTGGGATTCCCGATCAGGAACACTGAGTGCTAAACAACATATGTAATATTAGCTAAACAACTGAAGAAAGCTATATGTCTAAACAAACCACATATCAAAATATCAAATATACCAAGATGAATAATATGGCTTCCATCCTCTTCCTTTTATAAGATATTGAGCTTCAAAACCCTAATCCCCGTACATTAATGACACTACTTCCATGCAATGTGTCTCCATCTAAAACTGCGTTGTCCCTCCATTATTGTCCACTCCTCCATGACAACGCTGTTGATTTGGTCAATGTTTACCCAGTCCACATGTTCTAGCCCATGTTCACACCTTAGGGTGCTTTATTGAGCTAGAAAGATGATCCAATTTCATATGAGAAATGGTTTTATTCTTCATAAAGAGATTTATGGCTCTCCCTACCTACTTATTCACCTATCTAAGTGTCAAAACAAAAATTTAATATTCCAATTAGCTGCAAGCTAATTTAGGAATAATACAGTCCTCCCCTCCAAAATGTTTCTTGTCCTCAAGCAACTGCAAGGATACTAAAAAATCTCCAATAGATATGTCCCCTCCCAAGAATACGAATTTGACTTTGGTGGATAAACCAAATAGCTCTTATCATGAAAAAGTGGGAGATATATGGAAAGAGTTATATGATGTCCATTGGCCTCCTTAAGGCATGAGAGATGATAAATGTGGGGTGCCTCAACCCCCATGAGAAACTCCAATCTCCATGCTATCATCCAAATAAAGTGATCCATCCTTGGTATCTCACAGAAAAACTCACCAATCCCTTGCTTCTGTAATGTATAGGGCCGCATGGCTGAAAGTGAGAGATAATTTTGTTCAACTCACGCTGCCTCTCTCTCCATTTATGATAGATATGGAACTGTTGATCTTGGGTTGTAATAATATGGTCATTAAGAAACCAAAATGCACTTGGACTCTCATGATACCATTCTTTGGTTCCAAGAATCACTCTTGCCCAATCCATCCTACATATAGTGAATAGAGTATCATCACCATATGGGATCTAAAATAATAATGGACTATGTGTCATATAGAATGTTGGATGGTGATAATAGTCCCTCTAGTGAGACCAGCGTTGTTCTCCCTTTTTTTGTCTCACAATATGATATGATAAGTGGCCATCCAACCACTTTCTTGTTGCCATAAGCTTATCAAAAGCTTGAAAATAGTAGAGGAAATTAGGTGTTGGCTGAATATGATCCAAGAAAAACATATCTTGCCCAAAATCCTCCATAAAGTGGTCATCCCCATCACTGAATGTAGTCCCAAAAGGACCATGAAATCCATAAAGAGGTTTTCTCTCTTGTGGAGAAATGTGCTACAAATACATGGTAAAGGAGTGCACATACATTGTTAGTTGATAAATAAGCATCGAAACATAATGTTTACCATATATTGTAGACAGGTTGGTGAAGAGGTCCTTAGATGAACCTTTCCATTTCTTCATCAAAAGGGGAAGAGACTAAAACAACCTTTCAAGGTGTTTTCTTTCATCCTCATACATGAAACAAGCTACATATCTCTTGATAATATGTTGGTGCACATCTTCTTTCAGATCCTCCCAATAGAATCCCTCCATGATGGTGCGATAAGACTCAATGAAGTCTTCATGTCCTAAAGAGAGTGCCTCATATGCTCCATGTAGAACCTCCTTCTCGAGCTTGGAGTCTTTAGTCAAGTAGATCTGATCATGGAAATAAATGACTCCATCAACCACTCTATATCTCCTATCTATCACTTGCCCATCAAGAACTTTACATGTGAATAGGTTCTTGGAATATTCCACCAATATTTGGGACTCCCAATATGGATCTAGGCTTCCCAACAATAACAACACTGTAGAAATCTGAAATGAAGCACTTGTCTCATCATAACTCTCCCTTATGACATGCTTGATGCCAAAGTCACATGTTGGAGTATTTTTACCCCACTTTTGCTGCCTCCCTTGCAGCCGATCTTGCCTAAGACAAGATTGAAGTACATGGGTGTCAACCTCCCCTTGAAAGGTATTTCTCCTCCAAAAATTCCATAGTTTGGCCAATGCATATAAGAGTGTCAATAATCCCTTGTCATATTCAGAAATAGTCCTCATGTGTGGAAGTATCATTTGCTGCTCCAATAATATGGAGTACCCCTTTGACACCATGCTCATGCCATCATATATTTTCGAATCACCATCTTTCAGCGCAAATATATGAGTGGGAGATAGCAATGTCCATATTAGAAAATTTCTCACCTTTCCTTTGAACCTATCAAAGGTTCTCTGTGCTATTCTAGCTCCTCCCAAGGCTCCTTCCTTAGCGAAGTATATCAATGCTGCATCACGCTGAGAGAACTCTTTTTTCATCTTCCAATCAGGGGGTCTCCCTGGTGGAATTCTTCCATGTAATGAAACATCAAGGCCTAAAGTAGGCTGTATATGTGAGTAGACTGATTTGTCCCTTTCCTCATTGCACAAATCATCTTCCTGCTTTTGTGTATAATCTTCCTAAAAAGGATGGGTGTATATATTCCTAATGACTTGATGTTGGCCCTTCTTCTCCTCTTCTCCCATCTTCTGCAAGATTTCCCAGTCTAAGGTGTCTTTCTTCAATGTAATCAACTCACGCATACCCAAGGTCATATTGGTGTCAAAAGTTTTGATCACAAGGGAATGATCTAGCATAGTGTGTGTTCCCAAGACAGTTTTCAAGGTTGGAACACACTTCCTCCATTGTTTTATCTCATTTTCTATCAACATAAACACAAGCTGCTCATGATCTTCATATGTAAGATCCTTTGGGACTTCTTGCAAAGATACAAGAGCTCCTGTAGTTGAAGCAATTGCTTCATCTCCATCTCCAAATAGCATTAGATCTCCTCCTGCTGTCATAGCGTTGGAGAATATTTCCAGATCTTCCTCTTCCTTCTCCTCATCAATGGATAATACCTCATCATTAAGAGATCATTTGTCTTGATCTCCTTTTGAAAAAGGAATCCTCATGTCTTCTTCTTGAGAAGAAAGTTCTTTCTGAAGTTGGGCCTTTTCCCTTGGCAAAGCATGTTGCAGATATTCAACCCCCTCAACAATGTTTTGAAATGGAGTTGGTTTCATGGATCCTTCCAACTCATGCAAAGGTTCTGATTTCTTGGGTTTGGTTTTCTCTCCCAAGGAAGTTTCAGATTGTTTCAAAAAAAATCTTTTCACTAACCTCCTAGTGAACTTTGAATAAGTAGATATATTTACATTTTTCAATGAAGAAGATTCAAATAACCACTAGGAATAAGCCTTACCTTCAAGATGCAGTGCTGCTACTCTAATGGCTTCTTCTTCTTAAACTTGATGTAGCTTAAAATATGCGTCTAGTTCCTTGACCCAAGCCTTGACTGTGCTCTTGGGTGACCTATCAAAAGTAGGTAGAAAGAATCTACCCAAAGTTTGCTGCATGCACCCTCTTCTTCTATTGTAGTTACTAGGTCTTCTATCTTCTTTTATTTGACAAAACCCTTGGAAGCTTATATGCTCCTTGAATCTTCTAGACTGAGATTCATATTCTTGGAGATAGTCACCAAGAGTCTCCTCTTCTAGTGTATCTCCTTCCTCTTCTTCTCTTGCCAAGAATGTAGGCATGGTACCACGTTGTAGATCTGATGGTGTAGCTGAATGCTCACACCCATAATGTGAAAATCTGGAGATTTCTTCATGTACAAGCCCCCTAGGAGAATCTCTACATCTCTCCATTCTCATCTCTTTGATGTCTCTACTAATGCACTGCATAGTTTGAAGAAGAAGTTTTGAGAAATCCGTCCTTCCTGAAAATGAGGTTTTTCCTTCATCTCTTCTACAGATCTTCTCCTTCCTATGATAAGCCTCCTTATATGACATAATGGTGGAGATTCATAGGCTGAGCCAGGATTTAGCTCCGATACCACTATAATATTCCCAAATGGGAAAAGCAGGAATAGAGTGCATAAAATAGGAAATATGCAGAAATATAATGTATCAATGTATGAAACAATAGTAGATCCATTCCATTATGAATATAACAACAAAATAGGTACAATATCCTGAGGAAAAGATCACTCAAGTTGGGAAAGCAAGCCTTCCATGAAAGCATACACCTAGATCTAAAATGTTGTTAATACATGAAATACAGGAATGCAGAAAGCTGTGCTGTCTAAGAGGGAATAGTAGCTGAAAGATATAAAAAAATATTGTTGCTGATATAATGCTCCAAAAATTCCAAGGCTAGAGATCCATGCTCCAAAACAGAATTCCAGGACAACCCAGAAAAGGTTTATGGAAATACACACTATACAAAATATAACAGATTTGGCCCTAGGGCTGAATAATATTTGCAACTGAATCACTGATAGGATATGTCTGATATTATATACAATATGGCTGATATTCCTCCAAAATATCTCCTAAATGAAGGTCTAATCCCCACACAGGAAACTCAAACACTCCAAATAGGGCAATAAACCCACTGTTGCAGCTAATCTCTAAAATAACGCAATCCTTGCAGGAAATTATGTTGTAGCTGATGAATGCTACTTGGCCTGGTGCAAAAATATGTATTGAAGTCCTGAATTCTTCCTCATAAACCTCTGCATGAAAGGATTATCCCTCCGAAGGAAAACTAAATCAGAAATTGGAGATTTCTCTACTCCACTGCTACACCCCTGCAACACAACCCAACTCTAAATAGAACTGTGTTGTACATGAGACTGAAGCTTGGAAAAATTCTTGAATGTGGAAGTATAGTGCAAAATCCTCCAAGATTTTCTCAATGGAAGAGGTGGGGTTCCAGATCAAGAACACCCAATGCTAAACATCACATGCAATCTTAGCTAAACAACTGAAGAAAGCTATATTTCTAAACATACCATATATCAAAATATCAAATATACCAAGATGAATAATATGGCTGCCATCCTCTTCCTTTTATAAGATATGAGCTTCCAAACCCTAAGCCCCATCCATTAATGCCACTACTTCCATGCAATGTGTCTTCATCTAAAACTGTGTTGTCCCTGCATTAATGTCCACTCCTCCATGACAGCGCTGTTGATTTGGTCAAAGTTGACCCAGTCCACATGTTATAGCCCCTGTTCACACCTTAGGGCGATTTATTGAGCTGGAAAGATGATCCACTTTCATATGAGAAGTGGTTTTATTCTTCATAAAGAGATTTATGGGTCTCCCTACACACTTATTCACCTATCTAAGTGACAAAAAAAAACTTTAATATTCCAATTAGTTGCAAGCTAATTTAGGAATATTACATTTTCCTTTCTTCTTTTTGTTTTATGTGATGAATGCAACGTGCTCTCCCTCTTTAGGATTTTGAATCCTTCCTCTCAATATCATACTTGTTTCTTCTTGAGAGAGCTTTCCAACAATTTCATCAAATGACGAGAGGAAATTTTTGTTTCTTATGGTAGTGATGAAGGTTTCCCAAATAGGATGGAGACCTATTAAGAGTTATGATCACCAATTCCCTATCATGAAAAATTTCCCCAACTCTTTGCAATTGATATCTAAGGTGAGATATCCTCATGATGTATGATTGAATAGACTCTCCCTCGTTCATCTTTGTGTCTTTGAGTTGAAATTTCAAGGAGATGATTTCATTCATATTGTTGACTTCATACATGCCAAATATCGTATCATACATATCTTTAGAGCTTCTCAAATTTCCAACATACACAAGTAGATTATCTTGTAAACCATCAACTATAATTTTATTTTCTTTTAACTCACCTTTCTTGTGCTTATTCTTGACAACAACAAAAGCATTCTCTGGAGGATTAGGTACCTTTCCTTGAATGTAATCCAAAATTCATTATTATCAACTATGATCTCCAACCTCACTTTCCAAGTAGAAAAACTAGATGAGTGACCCAACTTTTCATTTTCCTTGAAGAAGGAAGACTTCTTGACATGACCAGGTTAACTTATTCAACTTTTCCAAATATGATTGCTTCAATGCTTGTCTCCTTTTGGGCTTGTATTCCACCTTAGTTCTGATCCCATGTTAATTTTCAAATTGTTCTATGCTGAATAAATTACTTTAGACCAATTCAATACTTCAATTAGAAATATTTTCAATATCAATAAATATTTCCAATCATCAATAATAATTGAAGATAGAACAATACATGCAATGAAAAAGGAGAAAATCAAAACATCAACAAGAGACACCAGATTTGGTCAAAGACTAGGGAAAAACCCCACTGGGGGGAATACGCTTTAAAAATTATTCTTCTATTAGATTGTCATAAAATTTTTAGTAGAGAGTAAAATGAGCCCAATACAAAATAATCAATAAAATTCAAAAATATGCTCTCAGCATCAATATATATTATAGACAAATTTTCCTGTCTTCGGTCAATTGCGGTCAACTTCGGTCAATGGTCAAATTTCAGTTAAAATTCTCAGTAGCATGGAGGAGGAGATGTGTGAGTGACTGTAGGCTTCTAGTGGATCCCTTGAGCCTACAAGCGAATGACTATGGTTGAATTTTTAATGCGACGAGCCAACAATTGTAACCGAAAACCTTAAAAACAAATACAAGCCTTAGACCATGTAATTTCAGACATTTGCGAACTTATTTTGTCGTTTCATCCCCAGAACTTTGTGAACCAATAAATGAATAAGAGAAGAAGAATATGTTTGGTGATGTCAAAATTATATTTAGGTAACTTGTATTTATAGGCTTCCAAGGGTGACCAATTTCATGTTGGCTCGACTTGTTCATATGTGCATATCTAGGATTTTCTTCATAAATTCACTTTCCCTTATCTGATTTGAGTACTTCAATAGTCAAAATTGGTCCTATAAAAAATAGAAATCTAGTCGCATGATTGTAATTTGTCACTAAGCTTCCAAAATTAACACTCATATATGATTTAACCTCTATATTAGACCTAGATCTTGAAAAATGTGCAGTTCTCCAAGTTGGCACACAGTTTGTTTTTCCACGGGGTTTGAAGGACCTGTCAAATATGTTGCAAGAGATATTCCCAACTCTTACTGAAGATGAGTACGTCATCCAGATAAATAACCACTAACGAGTTGGTGACATACTGCAAGATGTCATCCATCAACCTCATAAAAGTAGTAAGGGTATTGTTTCCCCTGAACGGCATGACCAAACATTCAAAAAAGCCTTCCTTGGACTTGAAGGTGATATTCCATACATTTTTGGGCTCTATTGGAACCTGTTAATAACCAAAATTGAAATCGATCTTGATAAAATACTTTTCCCCCTTGAGCTGGTCTAGAAGGTCATCAATTTGTGGGATTGGATACATGTTTCTAACATTGAGTTTTTTTAGTGTTTGATAATAAGTTCAGAACCTCCAAGTCCCATCCTTATTCTGTATAGGTACAATCGATCTCCCATAACGTGAGGAACTTGGTCAGACGTGCCCTTTTTGCAGCAACCCCTAGATATGTTGCTTGATCTCTTCATTTTAAAAAATGGAACAAGAATATATCGACCCATTGGGTAGAGGTGCTACGAGAGCTAGATCAATTGAATGCTTGAATTGAAAATGCAAGGGTACCCCTATGGGTGAGGGGAATACGTCCCTATATTCTACCTCAACCTTATCCACTTGCTTATTCTCTATGGACAAAACCTTCCTGGGGGCCATGAAGGTGACCATGATCTTCCCCTTACTTTGAGAGAAAATAAAAGAGAACAAAAATTTCTTGGTGTGGGAGATTATCATACTTCATTACTTAGTAGATATCAAAGAGACAATGGTAGGTGGGGCTACCTTCGGTATCTTGTATAACTTATTGCCCAAAGTAATAATAAGATTATGAGGCCTAGACTCATACACAACATGACGCTTCCACAATTATGGATGGACTAATAGTACATCACAAACTTCAAGATGATAAACATCACACAATGCCTCATTTGTGAAGGGTTTGATGCCATAGAGAAGGTGACACTATTGGTTGATGTAGAGATCTCATCCTTGGTGGAGCCACTAGATGGTGCATGGTTGCAGGTGTCGTGTGGTCAACAGGCCCAACCACTTAAACGAATTCTAATGAGATGAGCTTATTTTGGCTCCCACTATCGACAATGAAATACAAAAATGACCCCTTCACCCACATATGTGAGTGGAAGAGACTCTCCTCTTCCTCTGGGTCTCTAGGCTTAATATTCTGGACCTTGGTGGTGGAAACGGTGGTGTTGGGATATGCATCAATAATATTCTTTCCTTTTTCATTCCCCTTGTTGGGGTCTGACTAACTTGGAGGTGGAAAATGTATATGAATCTGAAGCCTTCAACTCAACCACTAGTGTCTTCTTGGCACGAAACTCACTTGTGTTGTGAGTGGGGATCTTATGGAACTCACACCTCTTCCCCGTGTCCTTCTCCATCTTCGTGGTGTTTTTTTATTTTCTTATGTATTTTATGGGCTATCCTGGGTCACCCCACCTTGGCTTTGCCCTTTTTTCAATGGTTTTGGGGTGCCTTTTCCATGCCTCAGATTCACAGATGCAAAATATCGCTTCTTCTGTTTACATTTTTGTTTAATATTGGAAACATATCGGTATGTTGCACCAAGTGAGGAGATGTCCAAGAAATCCATTTCTTCTTGAATGCATTAATGTAGAAAATTATGGTACTTGAGCACCAGATTCCACTCAAAGTATTTGATACCCACCTTTGTGCATAGAGTATGAAAAATATTTGTGAACTCATGCACATCATGGCCCCTTTATTGTTGTAGTGTGGTCCATTATATGTTTTTTCCCTCATATCTCCCCACGGGGTAATATTGTACCTTGACAATGTCTAGGGAGGAGTTACAAGTGGGTGAAACTGTGAACATAGATTGTTCCTTATCCCTTTTCTCAACGTAAGTTTCCCACTGGTCCTTGACATGGGGAGTGACCTTAAGTAGTGAAAAAGTAATCTTCTACCTATCAAAGAAACTATGGATTGAAAAATAAACCTCCACATGACTCAACCCTTTATCTAAAAAAATTGCAACAATTTTACCCTTGAATATAGGGATATCGAAATTCAATTGTACCTTGAAGGGGGCAGTTCCTTTGAAGTGACTGTTGGAAGAATATGTATCACTGGTGGGAATCTACCGAAGGATCTGGGAAAAATTTTCATCATCACATTCCTCTACCACTCGAGGGCTTCTTTGAGCACAAGTTTGATAGGATATCATGCTCCCTTGTCTTTCTTTTCTTCCACCATGGGAGGTTTTCAGTGTTAGTGGTGACAGTCTTGCAAGTTTTCAACCAGTTCAAATCCCAACTCCTTATACACCGACCTCGTTGGGGACATGCACATAAAACCAAAGAAACATTAGATCGCTTTGATACCATTGATATAGATTTATGTGAGAGAAAAATTACATATAAATATAAATAGAAACCCAAAGCTACCATGAAAACAAAACTTTAATCCATTAATAACAAAGTACTAAAAATTGTTACATGTGAAATGATAATAAAAAAGTTCAGAAAATTGTAGCTTATCTCTAAGAAGATATGAGACCACTACATGCCTTCTAAACTATGTTATAATGAGGCTTAGAGGATTTTTTATCATTAATAAATAATGGGAAATCATAAATGTACAGAAAAATTACCCTAGGATAAGAAGCGCCAAAAGATTGTGGGCATGTTGAGGTTAATTGGAACGTTAACTTCCCAGGGTTGTACCTTTGGCATACGATATTCATTTGACTATCATAATACCTCATTTCAAAGATCTCCAATAGGAGGTTGAAATATTAATAGTAAAATTCTCTCATAGTAATTTTGCCTCTCCATTTTCGCAAAAAAACATCTTTTAGGCCCTCAAAACAGCTCTGGAAGTTTAGGACATGAAAAAAATCCAAAAATAATAAGTTGTGCTACAATTAAGGAAAGTAAAAGAAACAATTATGGTGGTCCAAGTGGAATAGATGAGTGACCACCAATATCCCCCTACATTAGTCCTCTCCCCTTAGGAATCAATGGTCCCAAATACGTTGAGTTCCTTCATGAGATGGGGAAAATTCTATTGAACTTGGTCCCTTGTGAGCCACTTTCCTTGGTGTAGAAGCTGGCCAGTTTTGACAACCTGATATAGTTGGATCATCTGTTGGTGAGTGGTATTGATATGTGTTTCCATAATTTGATAATTTGGGGCTTGTTTCATGTAGTTTGGGTTGAGATTTGTTGGAATTAGTTGTTCTGAAATGTCTGATGTGTCCAACAATGGTGGAAAGTATGGCTGAAGGCGGTCCACATTGAAAACTGGGAGTAGGCTAAGGAATGGGACAATGGTGAGCTAGAAAGCATTGTCACCCAAAACCTTGGTGATTTTGTAAGGCTCATATTAGAATGGTTTAATCTTCTAACGGGCTCCGACAAGGCGTTCTTTCTACAAATGCAACCAAACTTTTTCGCCCACACGAAACTTCTGTGGAAATCAATGTTGATCATGTCGCTACTTGTACTTGGAATTGGACTTATCTAAGATGTCACAAACCTATTGGTGGATGTGTTGGATGCATTCAATAAACCTAGTTTCATTATGAACCTCAGACTGTACATGTGTGGATTATGTATGTTTAGTTGAATGAGGAATGAAAACATCAATCAGACACAATGGTTGAAATCCTAGACCCACTTGAAACGGACCATGACTAGTTGAGCTATGGAGATCTCCATTATAGTTTTGCTGCACATAGGGAAGGCTCTATAATCTATATTTATGAAGGAACACAATAGAATTCACATATAACCATGAATACAAATATGCATTAGAAATACCACTTCATTTCATTAATATCAAAGAACTGAAATTGGTTATAGATAGAATGGAAATAAACTAGCTAGGGTGTTGGTAGCTTATCTCTGAAAAGAGATGTGGTGGATACAAGTCACTAAAATGTGTTACAATGAGGCTCAAAGGCCTATTTATTATTGATAAACAATGGAAAGCCCTAAACATCCAAAAACCTAACCCTAGGAGATGAAGCACAAAAACTATGGGCCCCGTTTGGGTAAATTGGTACATCAACTTCCCCGAGAAATAACTTTGGCATACGATCTCCATTTGATGCACACAATATCTCGTTATAAATATATATCTGAGGAATACAACTTTTGATGTGATAAACATCAAAGGAACTTCCATGTTGCTCCTGGTTTTCCCAAAAAATGTCGTTTAGGGCCTCAAAACGTCTCCAGAAGTTCAGGACCCAAAAAACTGCTAAAAATAGTAAACTATGCTACAATGAAGGAAACTAAAAAAATGAAAGAAAAAATGGTGGGGCCCCGAGTGGAATAGGAGGGTGATGACCAATATCCACTTGAATCATTCCTCCCCCCTTAGGAATAAATGGTCATCATTACATTGATTTCCTCCATGAGATGAGGAAACTTTTGCTAAAATTGGTCCCTGGTGAACCACTTGCCTTGGTGCAGGAGTTTTCCATCTTTGAAAACCTAATACAGTTGGATCTTCTACTGGTGAATGTTATTGATTTGCATGTACATGATACAATCCGTGGTGGCTTGTTCCATGTAGTCTGGGTTTAACTCTGTTGGTGTGAGCTGTTTTGCAATGTAGGAGGTGTCCAGTAGAGGTGGGAAGTAGGGCCGAAGGCAGTCCACATTGAATACTAGGTGCAGACCAAGGAATGGTGGAATATTGAGCTCAAAGGAATTGGCCCCTATAGCCTTGGTGATGGTGTATGACCCATATCAGAGCGGGCGAAGATTGCGGTGGGGTCCAGTGAGGTGCTACTTTTGCAAATGTAGCCACACTTTTTCGCCCACCTGGAAGTTATGTGGCACCCGATGTTGATCATGTCATTGCTTGTACCTAGAATTGGATCTGTCCAATATGTCATGAACTTGTTGGTGGATGTATTGAATGCGCTCAATGAAGAACTTCGCTTTGTCAACTTCAGACTGGACATGAGCCAAATCAGCCTGAGTAGCCGCAAATGGCATGGCTACATCAATGGGACATATTGGCTGGAATCCCAAGCCGACTTGAAAGGGGTTGTGGCCGGTTGAGATATGGAGAGAAAGTTTAGAACTGTGTTGTACATAGGGAAGGCTCTCATCCCATGTGCGTGGATGCTTTGAATTGTACATGCGCATAATGTGTACTATCATCCTGTTGACGAACTCTATCAGGCCATCAGTTTGTGGATGGAAAGTGGTGGACTTGGTGAGCTTGGTGTCTAGAATTGACCAAAGGTTGGAAAAAAATGTGGTGAGGAACCTAATGTCCCGATCTGAGATGATAGACTGTGGGATCCCAAAGTGTACCCACATGCGTTCAAAGAAGAGTTTAGTAGTGGTTTCCGTTGTGATTTTCTTCCTACAGGCTGCCATAATGGCCATCTTCGAGAATCTGTCGACGACCACAAAAACACAGTCATTTCCATACATAGTAGAAAGAAGGCCCAACATGTAATCCACGGAGATGGATTCCCAAGGTCGAATAGGGCTAGGTATAGGAGTATAGAGGCCTTGCTTCTTAATGGTCACTTTGGAAATGATGCAAGGAGTGCATGATCTCATGTACTTCCTGACATCCTGTCGAATGTTCAGCCAATATAAATACTTCTATAGTACTACCACTATTTTCTCGACCCTGAAATGCCCAGAGACTCGACTGCAGTGCACTTCCCAAATCATCTTAGTACTCTCACTTGAAGGAACAAAAATGTATCCCAGGTGACATAACAGTGCATCCTGAAGGTGAAAATTTGGAACTTGCGTAGCTTCCAAGAGTGTCTTGTATGTGTGGTTGATTTTTGGATCGATCTTGTAGAGAAGAAGCCAATAAGAAGTCTCGTGCCCACAAGAGTTGAGAACGATGGTTAGCACCATGATCGGTGGTCGACTGAGGCAGAGTACAACATTATTGGTGCTACCCTTCTTGTACTTGATGTTCAAATGAAACTGTTATAGATATGTGGACCACTTCTAATGGCAATTTTTATCCAACTTCCCTTGTGTATGTATAAACTACAGGGGTCGGTGGTCTGTGTGGATGACCATTTCCTTCCCCAAAATGTAATTCTTCCATTATTGGTAAGCCTGCACAATGGAATACATTTCTTTTTCATAAGTGGGATACTTGCGGATTGTGTCAGACAGTGTCTCACTGTGATATGCCACTGGATGCCCTTTTTGAGTAAGAACTGCCCCAATAGCATAGTAAGGGGCATCTGTCTCAATCTCAAATGGTTGTTGCAAGTCTGGTAATATGAGCACTGGGACAGAGCAGAGGCGATGTTTTAATTCTACGAATGCCTCCTGTTGAGATTTTGACAAAAATATTTTTTCTTTCACTCCTCCCTTGGTGACTTGACTCAAGGGCCAAGTGATATGAGAGAATCCCAACATGAACCCGTGGTAGAAATTAGTAAAGACCTAGAAAGCTGTGAAGCTCTGTTAGGGTGGTTGGGGATGGCCAATCTCAAATGAATTGGATCTTGGTTAGATCCACATGCACCCTTCTTTCATTTAAAATGTATCCCAGATACTGAACCTGGGTCATGCCAAAAGTGCACTTCTCCAAATTGGCACACAACTTGTGTTGCCGCAATGTTTGGAGGACCTGTCGAATGTGGTGGAGGTGCTCTTCCCAAGTCTGGTTGAAGATATGGATGTCATGCAAGTACACTACTACAAATGATATGGTGAATGGATGCAATATGTCATCCATTAGCATCATGAAAGTTGCGCGAGCATTCTTCAACTCGAAAGGTATGACCATCCTTTCGAAAATTCCCTCCTTGTCTTTGAAGGCATTCTTCCACATATCGGAGAGTTCGATTGGTACCTGGTAATACGTGGACTTCAAGTCGATCTTGTTGAAATATTTCTCCTCTTTGAGTTGGTCCAGAAGTTTTTAAATTTGTGGAATCAAGTATCTATTCTTATTCAGTGCTCGATAGTCAATAGAGAGTCGCCAAGTCCCATCCTTATTCTTCACCAACACGATTAGGCTCCCAAAGGGTGATGAACTGGGACATATGTGACCTTTCTGCAGTATCTCCTAAATCTACCTCTTGATTTCATTGTTCTCCATAAACGAGTGTTGGTATATTGGTCCATTGGGCAGTGGCGCACATGGGGTCAGATCGATGGGGTGCTTGACCTGAAAGTGCAGAGGCACCCATGCGGGTGAGGTGAAGATGTCCTCGTACTCCTCCAAGACCTTTTCCATTTGTTGTTTTCATGCGAAGGAGCCCTGTCTGGAGGTCATGGCCATAGTCTTCTTCTTTCCTTGAGGGTGTATCATCAAGAAAACAAATTTCCTGGTTTGGAAATGAGCTTACTGGATTTTTTTGCAGTAAAAAGAGAGATAGCGACAGGTGGTGGTACCTCTAGTATCATGTATAACTTATTTCCCAAAGTAAAAATAACAGTGCGAGGCCGAGACTCATACACAACAAGTCACTTCCAAAATTATGTTTGGCCTAATAATACATCATAAACATCAAGAGGATAAATTTCATGTAATACCTCATCCGTGAAGGCTTGATGTTGTATGGAAGGTGACATTATTGGCTGACGTGAAGATCTTGTCCTTGGTGAAGCCACATGATGGTGTGTGGGTGTGGGTGTCCTGTATTCGACAAGCCCAACCACTTCAAGACCTCTGCTAAAATGAGGTTCTTTTGGCTCCCACTGTAAAAAATGAACTGAAGCAGGGAACCCTTTACCCACATCTGGGGGTGGAAGAGAAGCTCCTCATCCTCTGGATCTTCCGGTTCCTCCTTCTGGATCTTCGCAGTGGCAACGATGACGTTGGGATCTGAATCAATAATATGCATCCCTTTTTCATTCCCCTTTTTGGGTTTTGATTCATAGTAGTACCATGCATCTTATTTAGAAGCTCGGATCTCAGCCACTAGTGACTGCTTGGCCCGACACTCACTTGTGTTGTGAGTAGAGCTCTTATGGAACTCACACCAATTTCTCATGTCCTTCTTCGGCTTCATGGTGTTTTTATTTACTTGTAGCTTTGGCAGGTTGTCTTGGGTGATCATACCTTGGCTTTGTCATTTTTTATGTGGTTTGGGGGCACCTTTCCATTGATTTTGATTCGCAGATCCAAAGTCTCGCTTCTTCTGTTTGAATTTTTGCTCAATCTTGGCAGCATACTTGTATGTCATACCAAGTGAGGAGATGTCAAGGAACTCCATTTTCTCTTGAATGTATCTGTGTAGACAACTGCAGTACTTCAACAACAAATTTTTCTCTGAATCTTTGATACCTAACTTTGTGCGCAAGGTATGGAACAAATTCTTCAACTCATGCACATCTTGATCCCTTTACTACCGCAGCGTAGTCCATTTTATGTACTTGTCTTCATATCTCCCCACAGGATAATATTGTTCCTTGATGGAATATTGAAAATTATTCCAAGTGGGTACAACCGAGAACAGAGAGGGTTCCCCCTCATCCTTTTTCTCACAGTAGGCTTCCCACCAATCCTTGACATGAGGGGTAGCTTTGAGGAGTGAAAAAATAATTTTCTCCTATTCGGAAAAGTTATGAACCTAGAAATATCCTTCTAATAGATTCAACCATCTATCTATGGCGTCTGAATCTATTTGTCCCTCAAATATGGGAATGTCAAAGTTTAGTTGTACCTTAAAAGGAGTTGCGCCTCCAGAGTGGCTGTTGGATGCAGATGTGCCACCGGTGGGTACTCGTTGAAGGATCTGGGAAAATTTATCCATCATCGTATTTCTTTGCTTTTCAAGGGCCTCCTCGAGCAATATTTTGATCAGAAATCCAGATCCCTCTTCTTTCTTGTCGTCCCCCATGGGCAGCCGTCGGGTTTGTGAGGATGATCTTGCAAAGTTTCAACGAGATCGAGCCCTAAATCCTTATACCCAGACCTCATTAAGGACATGCGAAGAAGGATTGAGAAAGAGAAAACCGATCTGATACCAATGATATGGATTTATTAAATAATGCAAAAAAATACGCATATAACTATAAATACAAATATGCAGCGGAAATAACACTTCATTTCATTAATACCAAAGAACTTAAATTTGTTATAGACAGAATGGAAATAAAATAGATAGGACACTGGTAGCTTATCTCTGAAAAGATATGTGGTGGCTACAAGCCATTGAACTGTGTTAAAATTAGGCTCAAAGACCTATTTATTATTGAGAAACAATGGAAAACCCTAAACATCTACAAACCTAACCCTAGGAGATGAAGCGCCAAAACTATGGGGCCCATTTTGGTAAATTGGTACATCAACTTCCCCTAGACGTAACTTTTGCATATGATATTTGTTTGATGTGTACAATATCTCCGGGGCATAACTTCCATGTTGTTCCCAGTTTTCCAAAAAAGTGCCATTTAGGGCCTCAAAATGGCTTCAAAAGTTCAGGACCCAAAAAACTACTAAAAATAGTAAACTATGCTATAATCAAGGAAATTGCAAAACTGAAAGAAACAATGGTGGGGCCCTAAGTGGAATAGGCAGGTTGCCACCAATATCCACCTTGATTACTCTCATCCCAATTTCATGGATGCTTAGAGTTCTACATGCAGAGTATATGCATTGCCATCCTTTTGACGACCTCTGTCTAGTTATCAATCTGGAGATGGAAAGTGGTCAACTTAGTGAGCTTGGTGTCCAATAGTGTCAAAAGGCTCAACCAAAATGTTCTAAATAACTTGCTATCCTGATTTAAGATAATGATCCACAAGATCCAAAAATGTCCTCACACTTGTTCAAAGAAGAGTTTGTTAGTGTTCTCTACTATAGAAAATCCATCCACGACCACAAATACACAATCATTACCATGCTTGGTAGATAGGAGGCGAGAGAGATAGTCCATTGAGATGGATTCCCAGGGTTGGATGGGAGTAGGAAGAGAATTGTATGAGCCTTGCTTCTTGATGGTTAGCTTGGAGATGAAAAAGGTAGCACATGATCCGTTATTAATTCCAACATCCTGTCAGAGTATTGGCTAATAAAAATACGTTTGTAGTACAACCACAATTTTCTCCACACCAAAATGTCTTGTTACACGACTTCAGTGTGCCTCCAAAATCAACTTGGCACACTTGCTTCAAGGAACACAAAGGTGGCACATGTATCATAATAATGTGTCTTAGAGGTGGAAATATCGAACTTTCTTTCCATTCACTAACATCTGGTATGTGGTAGTGAACTTTGGATTATTTTTTTACAGTTGTAGCCATGCATAGGTCTCATGGCCACAAGAGTTGAGAACAATAGTTAGTGCTGAGATTGGGGGCCGACTGAGGCAATATGCAACATGATTTTTCTGCCCTTTTTGTATTTAATGTTCAAGTGGAATTATTCTAGATATGTAGACCACATCTGATGGTGATCGTTTTGCAGCTTCCCTTATGTCTCTATAAGCTAAAGATGTTGGTGATCTATGTGGATGACTCTCTCCCTCCATAGAATGCAATGTTTTCATTTCTAACAAGCCTACATGATAGAATACATCTCTTTATAATAGGTGGGGTACTTCCAAATTGTATCAGAAAGTGTATCACTATGATAGGCCATTGTATTCCCATGTTGGGTGATGACTGCACCAATAGCATAATCAAAGGTTCTTGTCTCAATTTAAAATGGATGTTGTAGGTCTAGTAGTGTGAGTATGGGTACAGAGTAGAGTGAGTGCTTCATCTCAATGAACCTCTTTTGTTGGGAATTAGACCAGGAAAAAATTTATTTCGCTTCACTTTTGGTAATATAACTCACAGGGTAAGTGATATGGAAGAATCCCAACACGAACCTCCGATAAAAGTTGGTAAGGCTCAAAAAGATGTGACGAACTATTAAAGTGCTCAGAGATGGCATATCCCAAATGAATCAAATCTTAGTTGGATCCACATGCACATCTTTCTCATCTACGATGTAACCTAGATATTTGACTTGGATCATGCAAAAGGTGCATTTCTCCAAGTTGGCACACAGTTTGTGCTGTCATAGGGTTTAAAGGGCTGCAAGGTGTCATTCATCAGCCTCATAAAATTATCAAGGGAATTTTTCGACCCAAAAGGCATGACCAACCATTAAAAAAGGCTTACATTGGATTTGGAGGCTGATCAGGAGTTCATAAATTTTGGTCAAAATTCAAAGTTACAGGATTGGGTTGAAACTAGGATGGTTGCATTGATCTCGTCTTTCTGATTATGTCATCGCAATCAGTTTGAAAAACTGATTTCGTATGAGGACGATATTGCATTCCGATCGAAATGGCAAATAGGTAAATTTGTGACAGTTTGACCAAGTTTGAATGGGTTGTACAGTTAACAAAAATAATATTCCCCAGAATATTCTTTCTACCAAACCAATCAGTTCTTGACAAGTGCCATTGTTTTATTAGATAATTGTGTTTGGAAGAGCCAATGAGAAGGCACCACGTGGCAAGCCCCGAGGCCACCACGTGGCCTTGAAATTCCTTGTAAAATTTTATTGAGGTCGCAGGGCTCAACCCCCTAACCTCCCTCTGAGCACGCACACGGTTTACCAACTCCACTACATGTTGTTCTTAACAATTTGTGGTGGCGGGTTTGTCTTAATGTTTACCGCAGATAAGATTTGGGATTGGGAACTTTCGGTGGTCCCAACTTGCTAGTGGTCCCCTAAATAAGTTACATGGCACAGTCATTGCCAAGCCTACCCGCCATGGTCAGAGCTAACCTAACGGTAATAAACCACACTCCACCCTTAACTACAGTCACGAGTAGAGGTTCTGCTAACCGTCAAGCTAACTAACAGTTGGGGGTGCGCATGTGGCCACCACCCTAAAAATAAAATTTAATGCACGGTTTAATAGGTGGAGAGGATAGGGGCGTGCAAAATTTGGCGGTCAGCCCTAATTTAACTCCAATTAACTGGATTTATCCATATTTAGTGGAGTTTTCCTAGGAGATATTGAGCAAAAGTGTAGGAGGCTCAATTTTCGACCATTCTGAGTGAAAGAAGAGTCATTCTTGACTAATTGGAGCATTGTGAAGCCATTGGTATAGAGAAAATAACCATTAGAGCATTGTAACGACATGTTATAGCAAAAATTTGAGCATAATGAATGATGGGAAAGCCATTGGGAGCTGGACCAGTAGATGTAGCCCAGGAGGGGTGAACTACTTCATCATGCCTGTTGTGTAAACTTCATGCGGTGACTTATTTATTTTTTTTACACTGCTGTTGTATTATTTATGCTTATTTTATGCTTCTAATTCACTAACGTTCATCTATAAATCATGGAAAAACTCCTTAATCCTTATACAAGCTAATGAACCAATTATGAACATGTTATTAAAACTGAAAGACCCTTAGCACAACAAAAATAATACAGTCATTTAAGATCAGAGGTAGTCTTCTATACATATATGGGTTCTATTGGAACCTGGTGATAGCCAGACTTCAAATCAATCTTGCTGAAATAATTCCCCCCCTTGAGTTTGTACATAAGGTCATTAATATGTGGGATTGGATACTTGTTCGTGACAATGATTTTTTTTAGTGCCTGATAATCAATGCAAAGTCTCCAGGTCCCATCCTTCTTCTGTACAAGTACAATCAAGATCCCAAAAGGTGAGGAACTTTGTCGGATCTACTTCTTGAACTCTTCATTTTACATAATGGAGCAATGATATATAGGCCCATTGGGTAGAGATTCTCCGGGAGACAGGTCGTTCGATTGCTTGACCTAATAGTGCAAGGATACCCCTGTGGGTGAGGAGAAGATGTCCTAGTATTCTTCCACAACAATATCCACTTGCTTCTGCTGTGTGTAGGAACCCTTCCCAAGTGCCATGTATATGGCCATCATCTTTCCATTACTTTTAGAGTGAATTATAAAGAAAAAAAATTCTCGGTCTAGGAGATGATCTTATTGCATTCCTTAACAAAGATCAAAGATACAACAATAGGTGATGCTATGTTCGGTATCCTATATAAATTATTTCCTAATGTAATAATAATATTGAGGCATAGAATCATAAACAAAATGAAACTTATACAAGTATGGCTAGGCTACTAATACATCACAAAATTCAAGAAGAGTAATGTCACACAGTACCACATCTGTGAAGGGTTTGATGTTGTAGGGAAGACGACACTTTTGGCTGACGCAGAGATCTCATCCTTCGTGAAGCCACCCAATGGTGTATGGATATGGGTGTGGTATGGTCGGCAAGCCCAACCATTGAATGAATTTTGCTGAGATGAGGTTCTTTTGGCTCCCGCTATGGAAAACGAACTGCAACGATGACCCCTTTATTGACATCTGTGAGTGGAAGAGACACGCCCCTTCCTATGGGTCTTCAGGCTCAATATTCTAAAACTTGGTTTTGGCAGCGGTGGCACTGGGCTATGCATCTTCTATGAAACCAACTCCAAAAATAGAAGAAAGGAGAGATCAATGCCTTTGATATAAGCCACTTCGAGGGGGAAACCTCCAATACATTACATAAATGAAAAATTCTTGGATGATACAAATGAAAAAACCTCCTTTCTATATATAGGAGTCCATGGGGCCACAATGTAATCCTAGTCGACCTAACAATAATAATGTAAGGGCACAATAATAACAATATGGGGGTTACAGGGGTACAAAAATAACAATAAGGGGGTTACACTAACAACAATAAGGACTATACTAGTAATATAGGGACCTAACATGCTCCTCTCCTTCAAAAAAGTGTTATCCTCAATGCTTGAGTAGCTCCGAGTGCTTCTGTATAAAATTATCATCCTCCCATGTAGAATCTTCAGTGGGCAAGTTATTCCATTTGATGAGATACTCTGAAATTGATCGATTTCTTAGCTTTAGAGTTCTTGTTTCCGTGACTGCTTCACGTTCCAATATGGTTTTTCCTTCCTCATCAAGTTCTGGAAATATTGTTTAAACTGGAATTTTGTCCCCTATAACCTTCTTTAAGCATGAAACATGGAAAAATAGATGCACTCGTGAAGAAGCAGGAAGCTCCAATTTGTATGCCATAGTATCAATCTTTTTCAACACCTTGTAAGGACCATATTACTTTGGCGATAATTTATTATCCTTCTTAACTTGCTTTAGGGACATTTGTTTGTATGGTTGTAGCCGTAAAAATACCCAGTCTCCTACATCAAAATTTCTCTCACTGCGATGTTGATTTTCTTGTTGTTTCATTCGATTTTGTGTCAAATTTAGGCTATCCTTTAAGAGTTGGAGAAATTCTTGTTGATGCTCGATGTGATCTTCCACTGCTTGAATCTTAGAATTTTCCCTTAAAGAAGATGTGATGGACGATGGATGATATCCATAAAGTTCCATAAATGGGGTCATTTTTTCTGCACTATGGAAGGAAGTCTTATACCACCATTCAGCGAGAGGTAACCACTTGACCCATTGTGCTTGCTTATCAGATACAAAACAACGAAGATATCCTTCCAAAAATTTATTCACTATCTCTATGTGACCATCAGATTGAGGATGATAAGATGAGATATGAGCTAGTTGAGTACCCAAACAAGAAAATAATTCCATCCAAAAATTTCCTGTAAAAATGGGATCTCTATCACTTACAATAATATTCGGGTTTCCATGAAGCTTTTAATTGTTTCCATAAATTCAGTAGCAACTGTACTTGCTTTAAATGGATGAGATAATGCACAAAAGTGTGCATACTTGGTAAATCTATCAAATACCACCATGATGACACTCTTTCCTTCAGACTTAGGTAAACCTATGATAAAATCCATTGAAATTTCCTCCCAACGTTGACTTGGAATGGATAAATGTTGTAGAAGATCTGAGTCTTAATTGTCTCAACTTTATTTTTCTGGAAAACCAAACATTATGCCACAAACTTTTGAATATCAGATTTAAGGCCATCCAAAAAAAATTCTTTCTTCACTCTATGGTAAGTTTTTAAAAATCCCGAGTGTCCTCCTAAAGGAGAAGTGTGCAATTCCAAAAGAATATTTTTTTTTAGTTGGGAATTCTTGCAAATATATAAGCAATATTTGTACCATAAGGAATCATTTTTCCAACTAAATGTATCATATGTACTAGGATCTTGTTGCAACTTTTGAATGAGTATCCACATTTCTTCGTCCTTCTTCCATTCATCCCTTGATTCGGTTAGCCATTCTGGTTGGATAATAGAAATGGCACAAAGCAATGATTCAACCTCTTCATCATTTCTTGAGAGTGCATCTGCAACAACATTTAGCTTCCCATTTTTTTAGATTATTTAAAAGTCATAACCCAACATCTTTGTGACCCATTTTTGCTGCTCTTCTGAAGATAGTATTTGTTCCAAAAAATGTTTAAGACTATCATGATCAATTTTTACCTTGAAGTGTCCTCACATTAGGTAAGGTCTCCATTTATTTAGTGCATGTAGTATTGCCAACATTTCCTTCTCATAAATAGCCTTTTGTAAATACTTTCCTTTCATTAGATGACTTTCAAAAGAAATGGGTCTTCCTTCTTGCATTAAAACAACACCAATTCCATTTCATGAGGAACCACATTCCACAATAAATGTTTTTGTGAAGTCTGGCGTAGCTAAGACTGGTGCTAGGCACATTTCCTCTTTAAGATGTTCAAAGGCCTTATTTGCTTTAGGAGTCCATGAAAATGCATCTTTCTTCAATAATGTTGTTATAGGTGCTGCTATTCTCCCATAATTCTTAACAAACTTGTGATAATACTTGTTAATCTAAGAAATCCACGCAACTGCTTTATGGTTGTGGGTACTTTCTATTCCTTAATGGCTTTAATTTTGTTAGGGTCTACCATAACACCCTCGTGAGATACAATATGACCCAAATATTCCACCTATTTTACTCCAAAGAAACATTTGGATGTTTTTTCATATAATTTTTTCTCCTCCAATAGTTTGAGCACCATGTCAAGATGTTGAACATGATCCTTCCAAGACTTGCTATAGATTAGTATATCATCAAAAAATACTAGCACAAATTTTCTAAGGAAGGGTTTGAAAATGAAATTCATCAATCCTTGAAATGTAGAACGTGCACTGGTAAGGCCAAAAGGCATGACCAAAAATTCATAATGACCCTCATGAGTTCAAAATGTCGTTTTTAGAATATCTTCATTTTTCATTCTAATTTGATGATATCCTGAACGAAGATCCAACTTGGTAAAATAAATTTCTCCATGTAATTCATCCAATAATTCATAAATCATAGGAATTGGAAATTTATCTCTAATAGTGAGCTTATTGAGTTCCCTATAATCCGGACACATGCACCATGATCCATCCTTCTTGTGCACCAATACTACTAGAACAGAGAAAGAACTTTGACTAGTTTGAATTATACGAGCCTCTAACATTTCTGCAATCATACATTCAATTTTGCTCTTTTGGACATAAGGATATCTTTAAGGCTTGATGTTTGGAGGAACACTTCCTGGAATCAAATGAATAGCATTTTCATCATCATGAATAGGTGGGAGTCCTTTGGGAGTTTCAAACACCTTGGAGTGACTGTCCAAGACTTTTTGGAGATATGGATAAATAGATGATTTTGATGTTGGAACTTGTAGTGAGCATAATTGTGTAATTACGGCTCGTTGTTCTTTCTTTAGAAGCTTTTTCATGACATTAGAGCATATTATATTTCCAAGCTTCCCTGCGATACCCCGTAATTTGATTTCCTTTCCTTCCGAAAAAAAATTCAAGAAAAGTTCTTGAAAATGAAAAGCTATCGTCCCCAAAGATTGTAACCATTGTACTCCTAGTACAACATCAACACCTCCCATTGGGATGGAAAACATTGGACTATTCAATACATATTCCCCCATGGCTAGCTTGATATTATGGCATTTTCCAGAGAAATTTATAGTTCCTCCATTTGCAATCATCACTTGAAATTCTGGTGTTGGGTATAGGAAACAATTCAATTCCTTGGCTACCTTACAATGAATAAAATTATGGGTACTACTCGGATCAATCAACACTATTACCTTTTTCTTCTTGATATTTCATTCTATCTTGAGAGTTTGAGGAGTGGTAATTCCTGCCAATGCATTACACGATATGATCGAACTCATTTCTTCTTCTTCTAGGGTTGGTTCCTGGTGTATATCCTCTTCTTTTGAAGTTTCTTGTTCATTTTCTTCCTCCTCTTCACAATCTACGTAAAATAATTTCTTCTCAGCACACTTATGACCTTTAGTGTATTTTCTATCACAACTATAGCAAATCCCTTTTGCTCTTTTTTCTTCCAATTGTTGTGGTGTCAACCTTGTAGGTTGTGGAAGTCTAGGAGTAGCAACACTTTCATATTTATAGATGTGAGTGGTAGGCTTCCTTGTCACCATAATTTTACATTCAATTTGTCTTGCCAATATGAATCCTTCTCCAATGAATCAGGTTCCCAAACATGAAATTCATGTTGGATGTTATCCTTTAAATTCCCTATGAAGAAATCAATCCTGTGTTCCTATGGAATATCAGTTACCCTTATATTCAATTTTTTTATGTCCTCAATGTGCTCCACCACTGAACCCTTTTGTTTGAGATTTATCAATCGGCTAAAGAAGGTGTTTCTGTTTGTATCCTCAAAATGTGGTACAATTTCCTCCGTAAAAATTGACCAAGTGACAATTTTTTTACGAGATCAAATCCATCGATACCATACAAATGTATTCTGTTGTAAATGTAAAGTTGCAATGCGTAGCTTTTGTGTGTTTTTCACATTATTGAGATTAAAATATTGTTCCATCTATAGTATCCATGTTACAGGATCCTTGCCATCAAACTTCCTCATATCCATCTTTGGAATATGGTGGCTCTTCAATCCAAAATTAGAGTTTATGAAATCACGATTAACATTTATTTTTTTCTCATCATGAGTTTCCTCTACTATATTTTCGCCATTAGGAATAATTTCTTGTATCAACTTTGACAAACCTTCCTTCAAACTTTCCATTTTTTCTTCCATACCATTCTTCAAACCACCATTCTTCAAACCATCCACCATAGCTTCCATTCCTTTCTTAAAACCATTCATCTTAGCTTCCATGCTTTTCTTCAAAACATCCATTTCATGTTTTGTTGCTCTTTGCGAGATTAAAATTTGGTGCACTTGCTCTTGTAATTTTGATATGTCATGTTGCATTTCTTCATCTTCATGAGCCATAGTAGAGCCTTATGAAGGCTTAATGGGTGTTGAATTATTTTTAGGAGGAAAATTAGAACCCAATACTGATATCTATTCTACAATATGCCCTTGGAATCAATTCAAATTGATTCTTCAAACAAGACTTATGCAATTCGGAAAAAAAATACACACCTTTTTCTTGCTTTTGAGGAGCTCGATATTGAAATTGAATTATATCTATGATTTCGGATTTTCAAAATCTAAAATTCAGCCCTGTAGTAGCACTCTAAATCTTCTTTTGAATGCCATAGGTTTGACCTGATTTGGATTCTTCAAGGAAAATTTATGCCCAATCTCCCACAATGACCTAATTATCGAATAGTTCCATGGAGCGAACTTGTACGATGTGCCACGTGTCACTATTTCCACCTTTGGCTCTGAAATTGATATACAGGAAACTAAATTCATTTTACGTGTGGCCAATTCTTGTAGAACTCCAATCCGATGCTCAGAGAGAGAATTATCATGATTTTCCCATAGTCACCTCTTTGATATGAAATTCAGAAGCCTAAAAATACCCTAACTTCCACAGATCATATCTCTGAAACTATTGTGAACCAAGATCTGAACTTTGTCTAGAAAGTTCCATAGGATTTCAGATTCGCTCTGTAAAATTTTCAGCTTCTAAACCTTCATAGAAGAAAATTTATAGCACAAATTCCCTGATGACTTATTTTAGGTGAAATTCGGGAGCGTAAACAGACCCTAACGTCCACAGATCATATCTTCAAAAATATTGCGAACAAAGATCTGAAATTTTTACATGAAGTTACTTAGGATTTCCACTTCGCTCTGTAAAAAACTAAGCTTTTTAAACTTTGTAGAAAAACATTTATATCGAAAATTCCATGATGACTTGTTTGGAGTAGTGAAACCCTAGAATCCAAAGCTCTGATACCAAATGTTATAAAACCAACTCCAAAAATAGAAGAAAAGAGAGATCAACACCTTAGAAATGAGCCACTTCAAGGGGGAAACCTCCAATACATTACATAAATGAACAATTATTGGATGATACAAATGACAAAACCTCCTTTCTATATATAGGAGTCCATGGGGCCACAATGTAACCCTAGCTGACCTAACAATAATAATGTAAGGGTACAGTAATAACAATATGGGGGTTACAGGGGTACAACAATAACAATAAGGGGGTTAAAATAACAACAATAAGGGACTATAATAGCAATATAGGAACCTAATAGCGTCAATAATATTCTTCCCTTTTTCATTTCCCTTGTCGGGGTTTGAATTCAAGAACACACATCTAACTCTGAAGCCTTCATCTCGGCTAATCGTGACTCTTTGGCACAACACTCACTTAGGTTATGAGTGGGGCTCTTGTGGAACTCACAAAACATCCCTATGTCCTTCATCTTTGTCATATTATTCTTTTCTTTTGACTTCAATGGGTTTTCATTGGTCACCTTGTCTTGGATTTGTCCTTTGTTCTATGTTTGGGGGCATCTTTTCCATGCTTGAGATTCATAGATCCAAAGTATTTCTTCTTATTTTTATTTATTTTTTCAATATTGGCATCGTATCGGTATCTTGCACCAAGTGAGGATATTTCCAAGAAGTCCATTTCTTCATAAATGTATTTGAGAAGACAACCATGCCACTTGAGCACCAGATGTTGCTTAGAGTCTTTGATACCTAGCTGGTGTGCATAGAGTATGAAAAATAATTATGAACTCATGCACATCTAAGCCCCTTTGTTTTTTTATTGTTGTCTATTGTGTGTATTTTTCCCTATAAATCGCCATGGGGTAATATTTCTCCTTGAAAAAATCTCGAAAAGAGTTCCAAGTGGATGAAACTATGAACACAGAGGGTTCCTCGCCCCTTTTCTCCCAGTAAGTTTCCCACCAGTCGTTGACATGGGGAGTTATGTTAACAATGAAAAAGTAATATTCTATTCATTGGAGAAACTATGTATGGAAAAATAACCCTCTAACCATTTATCTACAACAACTGCATCTATTTGACCATAGAATACTAGGATATTGAAGTTCACTTGTACCTTGAAGGGGGTCGCGCCTCTGAAGTGGCTGCTAGATGAATATGTGTCATCGGTGGGCATCCGCTAAATGATCTAGGAAAAGTTTTCCATCATCTCATTCCTTTTCTACTCGAGTGATTCTTCGAGTAGCAGTTTGATAGGATATCCTAATCCCTCTTCTTTATTTTCTTCCAGAATGAGAGGTTATTGGTGTCGTCTAGAACGATATTGCAAGGGTTAAACTAACCCAAGTCCGAACTCCTTACACCATGACCTCATTGGGGACATGCACAAAGAAGCAGAAAAATAACAGGTCGCTATGATACCACTTATACGGATTTATGCATGAATGAAATTAAATACAAATATAAACAAAAACACATAGTTCTAGGGAAAATTTAACTTTAATTAATTAAAAACAAAGTACTGGAAAAAATTACATGTAGAATGGAATTAAATTCATTCAGTTGATGGTATATTTTCCCAGATAAGAGATGTGGTTACTACAAGCCTTTTCAACTATGTGACAATGAGGATCAAAGAACTTTTTATCATTAATAAAAAATGGAAAACCCTAAACTTCCAAAAACATAACCCTGGGAGATGAAGCCCCAAAATATTGTGGGCCCCGTTGGGGTAAGTTAGAACGTCAACTTCCTGCATTTGTAAGTTTGGTATATGATCTCCATTTGACTATCATAATACCTTGTCTCGAATATTTCCAAGAGGAGGTCAAAAGAAGAATGATAAATTGGTCTTGATTTTTTCTAGTCTCTCTTTTTTCCCAAAAAATTGTCTTTTAGGCCCTCAAAATGGATCTAGAAGTTTAGGACCCAAAAAAATGCAAAAAATAGTAACATGTGCTACAATTAAGGAAATTGAAAGAAAAAATGGTGGGGGTCCAAGTGGAATTGGAAGGTGGCCACCAACATCCACCTGGATCATTTTTACCTCACTGAGTTGTAATTAAGGATTTAAAACATTGTAAGCATGTTCTTGCCATTGAAATAGTTGAGGATAATACATGATTGTACAAGTTTGAAAACTTTGGGTCATCATATTTTCCCTTATTTTTTATTGCTCATATAAATAACCTGAGAAAAATTTAGCATGATTGGTTTAGTCATATAAACCATCACTCATTACAACAACTATGTAATAAAAATATGGTAATTTGTCTTCCTCCTTTTTATTGGAGATATGGTGTTTGTGTTGGATATGTTATCGAGAAACATCATCACTACACCTTTGAAAAATGTTCTTCTTAGCATGACTTATGTCCTTTAAAGCTTGTTCAAAATAATTTATGTGGTCCACTCTTTTCTCCTTCCTTGTTTGGGTTCAAATTATTTTTAACTTCCACTAATGAGTTCTCGAGAATCACTTGAGTTTATTTCTTAAAATTAAAGAGTGAAGCTTTTGACTTATCCTCAGCCTACAAAGTCCTTGTAGAAAAATTTTTGGATATCAATTGAAAAGGTTAAGAACATACATTCGAGGTGAATATGTAAAAACTATATTCACATCTTACTGCACCACATAGGGCATTGAAATGCAAAATTAGATTCCATATACACCACAACAAAACGTTGTTGCTAAAATAAATAATTGTACATTAAAGGAAATGACTAGTTGTTTGATTCAATCTAAGGGATTATGTATTCATTGTTGGGAGGAAACAATAAAATGTGTCAATTGCATAGCATATCACACTCCCACAAAGGCTTTATAAAACATAACATCGAATTAATCATGGACTAACATTAAGACAAACGTAAGACACTTTTATATATTTGGTAGTGTAGTATAGGCTCACATTCTTGATGAAAAAAGGAAAGTTTTACAACCTAAAGTGAGAAGTGTATTTTTGTTGAATATTCTAAAGATGTAAAATGTTATAGACTTCTTCAACCTCACTCCAATGAAATAATCACTATAAGTGATGTTAAATTTGATGAAAATATCTTGGTCTACGAACCTAATTCGACATTTGTGCCTTCTTCAACCTATAATTCCTATTTGGAAATGTGTTACCTTCTCTTTCTATTATAGTTTCTTCTTCAAATGATGACATTAAGGATGAAAATCCACCTTTTTTTTCTCACATTAGTCTAGGTGAGTCCATTGAACATGAACATGAAATGGACATGTAAATTCCCATATGGTTATGTTCAATACATGAAGGAGTTGATGAATTTCCCAGTGATCCTATAGATCAGTGACATAATTGTTCATAGTTCCAGTGAAACTCCTTTATTTTGGCCAAATTTTTAGAGATTCATGATCTAGAAACATTTACAAAAGCTTCGGGACATTTAGATTAGGAAACAAAAATGAATGAAGAATATTTTTCCTTGATAAGAAACGATACATGGGAACTTGTACCTCTTCCCAAAGGAAGACATTTTTGTTGGGTGTGTGTTATATTCTTTCCACGACTAGTCGCATGCGCAAAGGGGTCATCGAGGGAGGTGAGAGCCCATCCTATTCACTACACCAGGCATAGAAGGGGGTGCATATCCCCCCCTGTTGGGGGGTTTGTAGGGGGGGAGTTAGCCCCCCTACATGAGGTCTGGGGTAGAGCCTTGGGAATTTTTTTTGACCCTATAATAGGTGGGCGAACCTACCTATCATTTTGTGCATGGGTTTTGCACATGTTTTTGGGCATGATGGTTTTCTGCCCATGGTATTTTGTAGATTTGGTCAAGGGAACTATGATTATGTTCTAATCCAGGGTTAATATATTGGGGTTTATGAATGCTTCGACATGTATATATATGTATTATAACATTGAAATGAATATAGTGAAAAATCATTTTAGTTGTCCCGATTTTGGGATCCAGGGGAAAATATATGTGTATATTTATGTGTTATTTACTCACCATTATTTATTTTATGTTTTAGGAATTCATTTACAGGTAATTTCTGTACAGGGTTAAAACCTACATTTGGTATCTGAGTTGTTTCGGCTTCAAGAGGACACCTTTGCTACTGAGGAGTTTTTCTCAGGATTATGGTAGAACCTGTTCAGTGGGAGATCTACGAGACCAATTCTTATAGTGAAAGAAGATGGTGAGCACTAGAAATATAGTGATCGAGAAATTTAATGGTCATATTTTTTAGTTATGGAAGCTCAAGATGGAGGATTTGCTGGTGGATAAAGATCAGTGGAAGCTATAACGAAGTCTTTATTGGACAAGTTAGGGACTTTGTATCATTATAATTCTTTGGTGAATATAATGTTCCTACAGAAAAAAGTTGTATAACTTGAGGATGAAGGATGGATACTCGGTGATAGAGCACAATGAAAACCTTTAATATTGTGTTAAGCCAATTGCTATCTATTAATTTTAAAATTTAGATGAAGATAAGTCCATCAATTTTATTTGTTCTCTACCATATTCATGGGATAGTTTGGTTGTTTCTGATGCATGAGCATCATGGTTCCGAAAATTTGTAAATTTAGTAGAATCTAGGGGGTCTTGTTTTTTTCAAAAGAGTTAGTTTCCTACTTATTTAATTAATGTAATTTTCAATATTTTGAGTGATTTATGTGAGACATTTAGAATAGGATTTAATTAAATATTGAGAGGCATATTTGTAAATGTTCTCAAATGTAGGAGAACATGAGTGATTGATGAGTGATTGGTGTGGATTGAGATATTCTGAAATATTGTAAATCTTAGATTAGAAAGTAGTTCATAATTTATGGAGGATCCTTAGGATTTAGTTTAATGTTGATACCTTCAAGGGATAAATAAGAGATTTTAGGAACTAATTGAGGACTTAGAGGATTTTTAGGATTTTGTTGAATAACCTATGGATCTGAACGAAAATTGGCTACAAAAACTTTTGTATAAATTTGTAAAGCCTCAAAGGCACAAATAGTGAAAAAATATAGATAGATCCTTAGAGAGGAAACTTAATTGTAAGCCTACGGGAATAGAGAGAGAGGAAGATAAAAGGACCATGTAAAAGATGTATTATGCCAAAGCTAGATTGTAAAACAAGTTTTTCTTTGTATACATACATTTGTTTAATGACTGAGGAAATTGAATTCATTGTGACTATGTGTGTCATTCCTTTTATGTGCTGAGTGATCCATAGCCTCCAAATTTATGGTTTCTATGTGATAAACCATGATGAATGAGTTCAAATTGAATGTATAATTCTTTCTGAGTGATAAAGGACTTAATGGCTGGGTAGAATTCGTGTGATTCAAGTCGGGATCTAGAAGTGTACAGGTTGAGTAAAGAACAAATCACGAATTCTGGAAGAAGATGAGAAATACAGAGAGTGCTTTGTATTCATGCTAGAGATAGAGTTAAAGGAGATATAATAAGCTTAGGAGGGATCAACACCTTTAAAGAAAGGAAAATCTCAGGAGAGATTCGCATGGAAGAATTCCGAAAAGCAAAGGAGGTGTAGCCTGGAGGAGACTATATTGTAGAGCATTGACAGTATAAAGAATAAAAATCGACTAAAGGTAGAAACAGAGAGAAGAATGTCAAAGGAGGAATCCATGGTGAGGATCGAAGCACAGAATCAAAGTTTTAAGAATCAACAGTAGAGATCAGTACTGACAGAACGGTTGAAGAAGAGCGTGCGAAGGACAACAAGAATACGTGTAGTGAGGAGGATTCATATAGATATCACGCATCCGTGACTTTTGTGTTTATTGTTAAGACTTCGCAAATTTAAATCATTTATGTTGTGATGCGGTGGTGCGATGCGAAGCACATCACATATCGCATAAAATAGGGGGACACCATTTTGTTAAATCACCGAAGTGAGGTATCATGTGTTTGCGACATGCGCGATATGGTATTTTCTGCAAATTGTGAAATGTAATAGTTTTGATTTGTGAAAAGAAGTAGAGTTTGCGATGCGGGTTAGAATGTATGCCGATGAGGTAAGATATTTCAATGATCGTAGAATTTAAGAAATTTGAAGTGGATAGATCTGCGATATTGCATAAAGTTTGGGAATCCGTATAGTATGTCATAAGGTTCTATTAAAAGGATTTTAGATGCGATATGGATCAGCGATGCACGTGATAAGGTAAAGTGAAGGCATGGTAATTCTTAAATGTAAACTTTATATTATTGAGTTTAAAACCTGAGAGTCGCTTATGGATAAGCTTCTGCACGAAATTGGTTAAAAAGATGAATTATGTGGTTATATGTGAGGTTAATTCTGCTAACCCTACATAAGTGAATAATTGCGACCTTATGGTTGCATCATTTGGTATCAGAGCAAGTAAATTTATTTTGGGAGAAATAAAACAAGCAGAGTTTTGATGATGATGATAGAGTTAAAGTATGTATAATACCTTGATAGAAGAATAGAGTGAGATTCAGCGTGATTGTGGATCAGAGGAGAAGAAGTCAGATTATAAATCTGAAAAGGTGGAGACAAGTGAAGAAAGAAAGCCAGACAGTAAAATCTGACAAAGTGATGGTTGTTTTCTTGTGAAGAATGGGGATCCATTTGAATGTGAAGAGTGGAAACATAATCCTTGTGAAATCATACAGGTAGTGTTTTATATTAAATCTGGTTTGAATTTTGCAGGTTGCAGACAAAGGAGGAATATCTCATCAAAGACAGTTGAAAGGAAAGTTGTAAAGAAAATAAGAACCAATTTTGTTCTTGAAGGTAGAGTAAAGTGGATACTCTGAAGAAAAGTGGCAAAGAACCTAAATGTTCTAGTTTAAGGTTGGACAAAGAGGACTAGAGTGTTCTCAGAAGAAAGTAGAATTGCAGAAGCCAATGAGCAAAGGAGTTTCTCGATATATTTTCCAGAGATAAAGAACCAGTGTTACCAAAATACCGAGAGATTGGTTGGTGAGGTACTTACAGCACATATGCAGACTTGTTGAGAAGGAGAGGCTTAGTGTAGTTCATGAGTGAACAGATGAAGTTCACAAGAGACAAAAGAATGACTAATGATACTCATAGAAGGGGGTCATAGAGAAGCCACAACAAAAGGAGAGTGGAGAAATATGACAAGGTGAATAGCATAGATAAGATAAGTCAATAAGAGATTGACAGAGAAAAAGCCTAGATAAATTTCCAAATTGCATTGTTGATGGATATGTTACAAAGAAATAAGGTAGACCAGAGGTATGGTTGGACTATGAGAAAGAAAGTGAAATGGCATAGGCTACAAGAGAATAGGAAGCAGTAGGTGGATATCCAGCTAATAGAAGATCTGAGGAAGCTTGAGACGATTATAGATGTGCAATTGAGGATAGAGAAGATCAAAGGAGTTGAACTACAACAAAAGAAATTTTTTGAAGAACAAGTTCCTTGTGAACTTGAAGATGGAGCAATGATGTCTGAAACATCAATTGAGGCTACTGAGCCTTATGATTTTGAAATTAATAACTTGTGCATGTTTACATGTGTAATATAGGATGATGGACAATATTTGGTTATTGTGAAAGAAGAGGAAGCAGAGAGACATAATTTTTTTTTTTTTTAAAGAAGAAGGACGAGATAGTTAGATCTCATATGGGAGATTATACATAGTAGAGAGGAAATATTGTTTTTCAACATGCTAAATTTGAAAACAGAGGAAGTTTGGCTCACGATGATGACCAAAAGCAAGAAGAAGTGGAGAAGGATATCAAGCAACCAAGTGACGTGCTTGAGGAAGCTGAGATGAAGACTATTGAAGATTTTCCAAGTCATGTAGAAGAATTAGAACATAAAAAGGATTTGATGACATAATCATCAAATAAGACTATTGAATCTTGTGGTTTTACAACTGAAAAATTGTGTGTGATTGCAGGTTTTGATGATTGTGCAGGTGATAGATAGTCAGAGGAAGTTGTCATAAAGATGAAGGAAGAAAAAGAAATGTACAAAGACATTTCAAAAAAGAAAGATCAGAATTGTATTTTGATGGAGGATGAGGCAATGTTATCTTACGAAGATAGCCAAGGGAAAGCACATGAAAAATTGGTTAGTAAATGGGAGAAAGAGTTGGAGTTATTGGAGAATTGGTTGAAAGCACCAGTAGAGAAGAAAGATATGATGAAGACTACAAAGGATCTGCAGTAGAGGAATAAAATTTTACTGGAGTCAAAGGATTAGAAGACAATTTACTTTTTGAAAGTAAATTTTCAGATGTTGAACAAATGTTGTTTGGAAATGAGACAAAATTTCAAAAGAAACAAGAAGGTAAGGATGTAAGGGTGGTAGTAAGAATCCAACAACTTCAAAGAGAAGTTAACAAACAATAGTTTAAAGATGAGTGGACAGAGTACAACAACAATTGGCAGAGGGAGTACCAGTCAGAAGATAAACTGTACATGGAGATTGAAAGAATAATAAGATTTATGATGAAGGTGTCTCAAAACAAGACAAAAGAAAGGAATCAAAGCAATAACAACAAGAGAAAGACAACAACAGACTATGAGAACATAGCAAGTGGGGAAATGCAACATAAAGTATGGAGACTTGGAGACAACAACAACAAACAAAGACAAATTACAGAACAAAGTATGGGATCCAAGTGGAAAAATATTGGAAGCACATGATCTGGAGATCATGCTTATTTTCTACCTTGGGAGTCTGATGCAGGAGTGTCATGGTTCCAAAAATTTGTACATTTAGTAGAATCTAGGGGGTCTTGTGTTTTTCAAAAGAATTGGTTTCCTAAGTATTTAATTAATGTAATTTTAAATATTTTGAGTGATTTACGTGAGACATTTAGAATAGGATTTAATTAAATATTGAGAGGCATATTTGTAAATGTTCTCAAATGTAGGAGAACATGAGTGATTGATAAGTGATTGGTGTGGATTGATATATTCTGAAATATTGTAAATCTTAGATCCTTAGGATTTAGTTGAATGTTGAGATCTTCAAGGGATAATGAAGAGATTTTAGGAACTAATTGAGGACTTAGAGGATTTTAAGGATTTTGTTGAGTAACCTATGGATCTTAACCAAAATTGGTTACATAACATTTTGTATAAATTTGTAAAGCCTCAAAGGCACAAATAGTGAAACAATATAGATAGATCCTTAGAGAGGAAGCTTAATTGTAAGCCTACGAGAATAGAGAGAGAGGAAGAGAAAAGGGCCATATAAAAGGCGTATCAGGCCAAAGCTAGATTGTAAAACAAGTTTTTCTTTGTATCTATACATTTATTTAATGAATGAGGAAATTGAATTCATTGTGACTGTGTGTTTCATTCCTTTTATGTGCTGAGTGATCCATAACTATGAATTTATGGTTTATGTGTGATAAACCATGATGAATGAGTTCAAATTGAATGTATAAGTCTTTTTGAGTGATAAAGGACTTAGTAGCTAGGTAGAATCCGTGCGATTCTAGTCAAGAGCTAGAAAATGTGGGTACAGGTCGAGTAAAGAATAAATCACAAATTATGGAAGAATATGAGAAATATAGAGAGTGTTTTGTATTCATGCCAGAGATAGCATTAAATGAGAAAGAATAAGCTCAGGAGGGATCAACACCTTTAAATATAGAAGAAAAGCTCAGGAGATATTCACATGGAAGAATTCCGAACAACAAAGGAGGTGTAGCATGGAGGAGACTTTATTGTAGAGCATTGACAATATAAAGAACATTAGTCGACTAAAGGCAGAAACACATAGAAGAATGTCAAAGGAGGAATCGGCAGTGAGGATCGAAGCGTAGAATCATAGTTTTAAGAATCAACGACAGAGATCAGTGCGGATAGAACATATGAAGAAGAGTTTGTGAAGGTCAATGAGAATACGTGTTGGGAGGAGGATTCATATACATATCACTCATTGACGATTTTGGTATTTATTGTTAAGACTTCGAAAAGTTAAATCATTTATGTTACGATGCAGTGGTGCGACGCGAAGCACATCACATATCACATAAAATAGGGGAACATCATTATGTTAAATCACCGAAGTGTGGTATCATGTATTTGCAACATGCACTATATGGTATTTGTCGCAAATTGCGAAATGTAATAGATGCGGTTTGTGAAAAGAAGCAAAGCTTGCGATGTGGGTTAGAGTGTGCACTGATGAGGTAATATATTTCGACGATCAGATAATTTAGGAACTATGAAGTGGATAGATTTGCAATATTGCATAAAGTTCGGGAATGCACATAGTATGTGATAAGGTTCTATTAAAAGGATTTTAGATGCGATAAGGATCATCGATGCACTTGATAAGGTAAAGTGAAGGCACTGTAATGCTTAAATGTAAAATTTATATTATTGGGTTTAAAACCTGAGAGCCACTTATGGATAAGATTCCACATGAAATTGGTTAAAAAGGTAAATGATGTGGTTACATGTGAGGTTAATTCTGCTAACCCTGCATAAGTGAATAATTGTGACCTTATGGTTGCATCAGTTTCAATAGGTAGCAATACAACTACCATGAAGTTGGATGAAAGAGTATCATCATTGATGTCAAAGAAGATGAGACAAAAAAATATGGTCCTAGAATAGAAATAAAAAATAATCCCTTGAGTGGGAGATCTAAATCTAGTGGGAGATATAAATCTCTAGGAAAACCTGTTATGGTATGTTGGAAATGCACAAAGGAGGGGCACTACAAAAATGATTCTAGATCTAAATCTCCCGAGAAATGAAAGGGATATGATGATGCTCCATATGAAAAGGAGAAAACCACCTCAGATGAAGGTGTGGATGTGTAATTGGCTTATTATTCAAGTAAACATGTATATTGCGAGACATTTTTGATTGACTTAGGTGCATCCTTTCACTTTCGGGAGTGGTTCTGCGAGTATGAGAAATATGATGGTGGTGATGTATTCTTAGGGGATGAAAGGAAGGCTGGAATCATTGGACACAAAAAATTCGAGTTGAAGTTGGAAGGTGTAAGGATTATAACACTTCTCGGTGTTCTACATATTCCTCCACTAGCCAGAAATCCAATTTTGGTAAGCAAGATGGATGATGCAGGTGTAAAAATAGTGTTCGAGAAGGATACTTGTAAGATGGTTTAGGGATAATTGGTATTGATGAGAGGTTTTTAGATTGGAATTGTGTACAATATTCTAGGTATTTATTCGATTTCTATGAACAATTTTATATATGGGAAACATAATCAAGTGAGTTTATGTTTTGCTGCTAAGAAAGTGAAAGGGATATTAGAGCTTGTGCATAGTGATGTGTTTGGACCTGTGTCAGTTCCATCATTGGGTAATTCTATGTACTATGTATCATTTATAGATGACTTCTCAAGGAATACATGGATATATTTCCTCAGGAATAAATATGAAGTCTTTTATAGCTTTAAATAATTTAAGGATCTGATAGAAAACCAGACAGAGAAGAAGATAACGGTGTTGAGGATAGATAATGGTGGAGAGTTCTACAAGAAGGAATTTGAAAATTTATGTAATAAGTGTGGTATAGCACGGAATAAGACTAATCCATACACACTTGGGAAAAAAAAAATTGCAGAAAGAATGAACAGGATATTGATGGAAAAGGAAAGAAGCATTCTCAATCTTACCGGGTTAGCACATGAATTCTGGGTGGAGGTGGAGGAGACTACATGTTACCTGGTTATTAAATCACCTTCATCAATGTCGGAGGATAATAATCCACATGAGGTATGGACTTTTAATAAACCCTCTCTTTCACATTTGAGGTTATTTGGATATGACATATAAGTACATGTTCCAAAGGAGAAAATAAACAAGTTGGACAGTAAATCTGAAAGGTGCATATTTATTCGGTATAAGGATGGTTTAAAAGGTTATAAGCTTTGAAACCTAGAAACAGAGAATGTTGTGTACAACTAAGAAGTGATGTTTAGAGAGGTGAAATATGCTATTAAACGTGAATTCCTACCAAAGGAACCTGAGAAGATAGAGTTTGAGCTAATGTAGGAAGAATAATACACTACAAAAGAACATGAATTAGAAGAGGAAGAACCACAAAATCCAGCTTTGATAAGATCAGTTTGAGAAACAAGGCAGCTAGAAAGGTATAGTCCATACGTTTTTTGTTCAAATTTTTCTTTTTCTATGACTGATGATGATCTCAGAACTGTCAGGGAGGAAACATATTTAGAGGATGGAAAACTATGGAAAGAGGCCATGGTTGATAAAATGGTATCTTTGGAAAAAAATGATGTCTGGGATGTTGTAGAGTTGTCAGTTAGAAGGAAACCCATTGGAAACAAATGGGTGCTTAAGAAGAAGTGAATGTAGAATGAAAGTTGGAGAAATACAAATCTTGGTTGGTAGCAAGAGGTTATTCCAAGGTGTCGAGAATTGATTTTGGTGATATTTTTTCTCCTTTTACCAAGGTATCTCCTATTATATTACTTTTATTTGTTGCTGATTATTTGTATTTTGAGGTAGAATAGATGGATGTGAAGACAAAAAAATTTCATGGGGATCTGGAAGAAGAGATCTACATGAAACAACTTGAAGGCTTTGTGGTGAAGGGTAAAAATGAACCGATATGCAGGTTAAAAAAGTCTCTCTATAAGTTAAAACAATCACCAAGGATGTGCTATAAAAAGTTATATCTATATATATATATATATATATATATATATATATATATATATATATATATATATATATGGAGTTGGATTAACCAAAAGAAAAGCATATCACTTTGTGTATTTTAAATTAATTGGTGACCATGTTATTTATTTGGTCTTGTTTGTGGATGATATGTTGCTGATTGGAAATGACAAAGAAATTATCTAGGATTTGAAGACCTAATTGTCCTCAAAATTTGACATGAAGGAATTTGGTGCTATAACTATATTTTGGGCATGAAAATTAAACGATATCAGGCAAAGAGGAAGCTCTAGTTAAACCAAATGAAGTATTTCAAGGCAACATTGTAGAGGTTTAATATGTAGGATAGTAAACCAGTGAAGGTTCGTATTCATGTAGGTGTAAATTTATCTGTTGAACAATGTCCCAAGCCACAAGAAGAGGAATAAGACATGTCCCATGTTCCATATGCAAGTGCAGTTGGTAGCCTGATGTATGCAATGGTTTGTACTAGACTAAACATTGCAAATGCAGTGGTAGTATTGAGAAGGTTTATTTCAAAACCAGGGAAGGAGCATTGGATAAGAATGAAGTGGGTTTTCATCTATTTTTGTGACACTAGTGATTATGGTATGTGCTACCAAGGAAGATCATGGTTGGAGAACGTTTTAGACATCCATGGCTTTTTTGATAGAGAATGGGTTGGAGATCTAGATTAGAGAAGATCTACAAGTGGGTATGTTTTTAACCTATTTGGAGGAGCAGTCAGTTGGATGAGTAAAATATAGCCTACAATGGCTATTTCTACTACAGAGGTTGAATACATGCCAACCACTCATGCAAGTAAGGAAGAAGTTTGGTTTCAGAGATTGTGTTTAAGTATGGGGCTGGTACAATGAGTTATAAGGATAGAAAGTGACAACCAAAGTGAAATTTTATTGGCTAAGAAACTTGCTTATCATTCAAAAACAAAGCATAATGATGTTTAGTATCACTTTGTGAGGGATATGGTTGAGGAAAAAAAGATGTTTCTAGTAAAGGTGGACACTTTGAAGCATGTTGAAGATACATTTAGAAAGTTTGTGAGAACTACAAATTTTTCTTGGTGTAGAAAAATAATGGGTGTTGTAGGGCTGGACCAATGACTAAGATCTCCTGTGACCCCCTGTGTGGAAAAGAAAACAATAAGTGGGAGAATCTTGGGTGTGTGTTATATTCTTTCCATGACTATTCACATGCACCGGGGGGAGGAAAAATGCATCCCCTATTCGTTGCGTTGGGTGCAACGGGGGGGACACAGGGGGGTGCATCTGCCCCTCTTAGGGGGTTTTTAGGGGGGTGTTAGCCCCATGGAAAATTTTAGGGGCTAATATTCGCAGGTTGGCTAATTTTCCATGATTTTTCCAAAAAAAGATTCGCCAGTTTCCATTTGTTCTAAAAATATTTCGCCCAAATTTTACAATATAAAATTATTTTACCTTAAAAATCGCAAATATAAACAAAAACACATAGTTGTAGGGAAAATTTAACTTTAATTAATTAATAACAAAGTACTGAAAAAAATTACATGTAGAATGGAATTAAATTCATTCAGTTGATGGTATCTTGTCCTTGATAAGAGATGTGGTCGCTACAAGCCTTCTGAACTATGTGACAATGAGGATCAAATACCTTTTTATCATTAAGAAAAAATGGAAAACCCTAAACTTCCAAAAACCTAACCCTGGGAGATGAAGCCCCAAAATATTGTGGGCCCCGTTGGGGTAAGTTAGAACGTCAACTTCTGGCATTCATAAGTTTGGTATATGATCTCCGTTTGACTATCATAATACCTTGTTTCAAATATTTCCAAGAGGAGGCCGAAAGAAGAATGATAAACTGGTCTTGATTTTTTGTAGTCTCTCGTTTCTCCCAAAAAAACGTGTTTTAGGCCCTCAAAATGGATCTAGAAGTTTAGGACCCAAAAAAATGCAAAAAATAGTAACATGTGCTACAATTAAGGAAACTGAAAGACAAAATGGTGGGGGTCCAAGTGGAATTGGCAAGTGGCAACCAATATCCACCTGGATCATTTTTACCTCACCGAGTTGTAATTAAAGATTTAAAATATTGTAAGCATGTTCTTGCCATTGGAATAGTTGAGGATAATACATGATTGTACAAGTTTGACAACTTTGGGTCATCATATTTTCCCTTATTTTTTATTGCTCATATATATAACTTGAGAAAAATTTAGCATGATTGGTTTAGTCATCTAAACCATCACTCATTACAACAACTATGTAATAAAAATATAGTAATTGATTTTCCTCCTTTTTATTGGAGATATGGTGTTTGTGTTGGTTATGTTATCGAGAAACATCATCACTACACCTTTGAAAAATGTTCCTCTTAGCACGCCTTATGTCCTTTAAAGCTTGTTCACAATAATTTATGTGGTCCACTCTTTTCTCCTTCCTTGTTTGGGTTCAAATTCTTTTTAACTTCCACTGATGACTTCTCGAGAATCACTTGGGTTTATTTCTTAAAATTAAAGAGTGAAGCTTTCGACTTATCCTCAACCTACAAAGTCCTTGTAGAAAAAATTTTGGATATCAATTGCAAAGGTTAAGAACATACATTGGAGGTGAATATGTAAAAACTATATTCACAACTTACTGCACCACATAGGGCATTCAAATGCAAAATTACATTCCATATACACCACAACAAAACGTTGTTGCTAAAATAAATAATTGTACATTAAAGGAAATGACTAGTTGTTTGATTCAATATAAGGGATTATGTATTCATTGTTGGGAGGAAGCAATAAAATGTGTCAATTATATAGCATATCACACTCCCACAAAGGCTTTATAAAATATAACGTCAAATTAATCATGGACTAACATTAAGACAAATGTAAGCCACTTCTATATATATTTGGTAGTGTAGTATAGGCTCACATTCTTGATGAAAAAAAGAAAGTTTTACAACCTAAAGTGAGAAGTGTATTTTTGTTGAATGTTCTAAAGATGTAAAATGTTATAGACTTCTTCAACCTCACTCCAATGAAATAATCACTATAAGTGATGTTAAATTTGATGAAAATATCTTGGTCTACAAACCTAATTCGAAATTTGGCCTTCTTCAACCTATGATTCCTATTTGGAATTGTGTTACCTTCTCTTTCTATTATAGTTTCTTCTTCAAATGATGACATTAAGGATGAAAATCCACCTTTGTTTTCTCACATTATTTTAGGTGAGTCCATTGAACATGAACATGAAATGGAAATGTAAATTCCCATATGGTTATGTTCAATACATGAAGGATTTGATGACTTTCCTAGTGATCCTATAGATCAATGACATAATTGTTCATAGTTCCTGTGAAACTCCTTTATTTTGGTCGAAGTTTCAGAGATTCATGATCTAGAAACATTTACAAAAGCCCTAGGACATTTAGATTAGGAAACAAAAATGAATGAAGAATATTTTTCCTTGATAAGAAACGATACATGGGAACTTGTACCTCTTCCCAAAGGAAGACATTTTTGTTGGGTGTGTGTTATATTCTTTCCACGACTAGTCGCATGCGCAAAGGGGTCATCGAGGGAGGTGAGAGCCCATCCTATTCACTACACCAGGCATAGAAGGGGGTGCATATCCCCCCCTGTTGGGGGGTTTGTAGGGGGGGAGTTAGCCCCCCTACATGAGGTCCAGGGTAGAGCCCTGGGAATTTTTTTTTGACCATATAATAGGTGGGCAAACCTACCTATCATTTTGTGCATGGGTTTTGCACATGGTTTTGGGCATGATGGTTTTCTGCCCATGGTATTTTGTAGATTTGGTCAAGGGAACTATGATTATGTTCTAATCGAGGGTTAATGGATTGGGGTTTATGAATGCTTCAACATGTATATATATGTATTATAACATTAAAATGAATATAGTAAAAAATCATTCTAGTTGTCCCGATTTTGGGATCTAGGGGAAAATATATGTGTATATTTATGTTTTATTTTCTCACCATTGTTTATTTTATGTTTTAAGAATTCATTTACAGGTAATTTCTGTACAGGGTTAAAACCTACATTTGGTATCTGAGTTGTTTCGGCTTCAAGGGGACACCTTTGCTACTGAGGAGTTTTTCTCATGATTGTGGTAGACCCTGTTCAATGGGAGATCTATGAGACCAATTATTATAATGAAAGAAGATGGAAAGCACTGGAAAGATAGTGATCGAGAAATTTAATGGTCATATTTTTTAGTTATGGAAGCTCAAGATGGAGGATATGCTGGTGGATAAAGATCAGTGGAAGCTATAATGAAGGCTTTATGGGACAAGTTAGGGACTTTGTATCAATATAATTCTCTGGTGAATAGAATGTTCCTATGGAAAAAGTTGTATAACTTGAGGATGAAGGATGGATACTCGGTGATAGAGCATAGTGAAAACCTTTAATATTGTGGTAAGCCAATTGTTATCTATTAATATTAAAATTTTAGATGAAGATAAGTCCATCAATTTTCTTTGTTCTCTACCATATTCATGGGATAGTCTGGTTGTTTCTGATGCAGGAGCATCATGGTTCTGAAAATTTTTAAATTTAGTAGAATCTAGGGGGTCTTGTGTTTTTCAAAAGAGTTAGTTTCCTAAGTATTTAATTAATGTAATTTTCAATATTTTGAGTGATTTATGTGAGACATTTAGAATAGGATTTAATTAAATATTGAGAGGCATATTTGTAAATGTTATCAAATGTAGGAGAACATGAGTGATTGATGAGTGATTAGTGTGGATTGAGATATTCTAAAATATTTTAAATCTTAGATTAGAAAGTAGTTCATAATTTATGGAGGATCCTTAGGATTTAGTTGAATGTTGAGACCTTCAAGGGATAAAGAAGAAATTTTAGGAACTAATTGAGGACTTAGAGGATTTTTAGGGTTTTGTTGAGTAACCTATGGATCTGAATGAAAACTGGCTACAAAAAATTTTGTATAAATTTGTAAAGCCTCAAAGGCACAAATAGTTAAAAAATATAGATAGATCCTTAGAGAGGAAACTTAATTGTAAGCCTACGGGAATAGAGAGAGAGGAAGAGAAAAGGGCCATGTAAAAGAAGTATTAGGCCAAAGCTAGATTTTAAAACAATTTTTTCTTTGTATACATACATTTGTTTAATGAATGAGGAAATTGAATTCATTGTGACTATGTGTGTCATTCATTTTATGTGCTAATTGATCCATAACTTGCGAATTTATGGTTTCTATGTGATAAACCACGATGAATGAGTTCAAATTGAATGTATCAGTCTTTTTGAGTGATAAAGGACTTAACGGCTGGGTAGAATTCATGTGATTCAAGTCGGGAACTAGAAGTGTATAGGTTGAGTAAAGAACAAATCATGAATTCTGGAAGAAGATGAGAAATACAGAGAGTGCTTTGTATTCATGCTAGAGATAGAGTTAAAGGAGACAGAATAAACTTAGGAGGGATCAACACCTTTAAAGACAGAACAAAATCTCAGGAGAGATTCGCATGGAAGAATTCCAAAAAGCAAAGGACGTGTAGCCTAGAGGAGACTATATTATAGAGCATTGACAATATAAAGAACAAAAATCGACTGAAGGCAGAAAAAGAGAGAAGAATGTCAAAGGAGGAATCGACGGTGAGGATCGAAGCACGGAATCAAAGTTTTAAGAATCAACGGTAGAGATCAGTACTGATAGAATAGTTGAAGAAGAGCATGCGAAGGACAATAAGAATACGTGTCGGGAGGGGATTCATACAGATATCTCGCATCGGTGATTTTTGCGTTTATTGTTAAGACTTCGCAAATTTAAATCATTTATGTTGCGATGCGGTGGTGCGATGCGAAGTACAACACATATCACATAAAATAGGGGGACACCATTTTGTTAAATCACCGAAGTGAGGTATCATGTTTTTGCGACGTGCGCTATATGGTATTTGTCTCAAATTGTGAAATGTAATAGTTCTAATTTGCGAAAAGAAGTAGAGTTTGCAAAGTGGGTTAGAATGTATGTCGATGAGGTAAGATATTTCAGCAATCGTAGAATTTAAGAACTGTGAAGTGGATAGATATGTGATATTGCATAAAGTTTGGGAATGCGTATAGTATGTGATAAGTTTCTATTAAAAGGAGTTTAGATGCGATATGGATCAGCGATGCACGTGATAAGGTAAAGTGAAGGCGCGGTAATTCTTAAATGTAAACTTTATATTATTGAGTTTAAAACCTGAGAACCGCTTATGGATAAGCTTCTGCGTGAAATTGGTTAAAAAGGTGAATGATGTGGTTATATGTGGGGTTAATTCCGCTAACCCTACATAAGTGAATAATTGCGACCTTATGGTTGCATCATTTGGTATCAGAGCAAGTAAAGTTCTTTTGGGAGAAATCAAAACAAGCAGAGATTTGATGATGATGATAGAGTTAAGTTATGCAGAAGATCTTGATAGAAGAATAGAGTGAGATTCAACATGATTGTGGATTAGAGGAGAAGAATTCAGATTATAAATCTGAAATTGTGGAGACAAGTGAAGAAATAAAGTCAGACAGTAAAATCTGACAAAGTGATGGTTGTTTTCTTCTAAAGAATGGGGATCCATTTGAATGTGAAGAGTGGAAACATAATCCTTGTGAAATCATATAGGTAGTGTTTTATATTAACTCTGGTTTGAATTTTGCAGGTTGCAAACAAAGGAGGAATATCTCAGCAAAGACAGTTGAAAGGAAATTTTTAAAGAAAAGAATAACCAGTTGTGTTCTTGAAGTCAGAGTAAAGTGGATACTCTGAAGAAAAGTGGCAAAGAACCAGAATGTTCCTGTTGAAGGTTGGACAAAGAGGACTAGAGTGTTCTCAGAAGAAAGTAGAATTGCAGAAGCCAATGAGAAAAGGAGTTGCTCAATGAATGTTCTAGAGATAAAGAACCAGTGTTACCAAAAGACCGAGAGATTGGTTGGTGAGGTATTTGCAGCATGTATGCAGACTTGCTGAGAAGGAGAGGCTTAGTGTAGTTCACAAGTGAACAGATGAAGTTCACAAGAGATAGAAGAATGACTACTGATACTCATATAAGGGGTTCATAGAGAAGCCACAACAAAAGGAGATTGGAGAAATATGACAAGGTGAATATCATAGATAAGATAAGTCAAGAAGAGATTGACAGAGAAAAATCTGAGATAAATTTCCAAATTGCATTGTTGATGGATATGTTGCAAAGAAATAAGGTAGACCAGAGGTATGGTTGGAATATGAGAAAGAAAGCGAAATGGCATAGGCTACAAGAGAATAGGAAGTAGTAGGTGGATATCTAGATAATAGAAGAGTTGAGGAAACTTGAGAAGATTATAGATGTTCAATTGAGGATAGAGAAGCTCGAAGGAGTTGAGCTACAACAAAAGAAATTTTTTGAAGAACAAGTTCCTTGTGAACTTGAAGATGGAGAAATGATGTCTAAAACATCAATTGATGCTACTGAGCCTTATTATTTTGAAATTAATAACTTGTGCATGTTTACATGTGTAATATAGGATGATGGACAATATTTGGTTATTGTGAAAGAAGAGGAAGCAAAGAGACATAATTTGATTTTTTTTTTAAAGAGGAAGGATGAGATAGTTAGATCTCATATGGGAGATTATACAAAGTTGAGAGGAAATATTGTTTTTCAGCATGCTAAAGTTGAAAACTGAGGAATTTTGGCACATGATGATGACCGCAAGCAAGAATAAGTGGACAAGGATACTAAGCAACCAAGTGAAGTGCTTGAGGAAGTTGAGATGAAGACTATTGGAGATTTTCTGAGTCATGTAGAAGAATTAGAACAGAAAAAGTATTTGATGACATAATCATCAAATAAGACTATTGAATCTTGTGGTTTTACAACTGAAAAATTGTGTGGATTGCAGGTTTTGATGATTATGTAGGTGATAGACAGTCACTGGAAGTTGTCATAAAGATGAAGGAAGAAAAATAAATGAACAAAGATATTTCAAAAAAGAAAGATCAGAATTGTATTCTGATGGAGGATGAGGCTATGTTATCTTATGAAGATAGCCAAGGGAAAGCACATGCAAAAGTGGTTAGTAAATGGGAGAAATAATTGGAGTTATTAGAGAATTGGTTGAAAGCACCAGTAGAGAAGAAAGAATCTGATGAAGACTGCAAAGGATCTACAGCAAAGGAAGAAAATGTTGCTGGAGTCAAAGAATTAGAAGACAATTTACTTTTTGAAAGTAAATTTTCAGATTTTGAACAAAGGTTTTTTGGAAATGAGACAAAATTTCAAAAGCAACAAGAAGGTAAGGATGTAAGGGTGGTAGTAAGAATCCAACAACTTCAAAGAGAAGTTAACAAACAATAGTTTGAAGATGAGTGGACAGAGTCCAACAACAATTGGTAGAGGGAGTACCAGTCAAAAGATAAACTGTACATGGAGATTGAAAGAATAATAAGATTGATGATGAAGGTGTCTCAAAACAAGACAACAACAAGGAAGCAAAGAAATAATAGCAAGAGAAAGACAACAGACTATGAGAACATAGCCAGTGGGGCAATGCAGCATAAAGTATGGAGACCTGGAGAAAAACAACAACAGCCAAAGACAGATTACAGAACAAAGTATGGGATCCAAGAGGAAAAATATTGGAAGCACATGATCTGGAGGTCATGCTTATTTTCTACCTTGGGAGTCTGATGCAGGAGTGTCATGGTTCCAAAAATTTGTACATTTAGTAGAATCTAAGGGGTCTTGTGTTTTTCAAAAGAGTTGGTTTCCTAAGTATTTAATTAATGTAATTTTAAATATTTTGAGTGATTTACGTGAGACATTTAGAATAGGATTTAATTAAATATTGAGAGGCATATTTGTAAATGTTCTCGAATGTAGGAGAACATGTGTGATTAATAAGTGATTGGCATGGATTGATATATTCTGAAATATTGTAAATCTTAGATCCTTCGGATTTAGTTGAATGTTGAGATATTCAAGGGATAAAGAAGAGATTTTAGGAACTAATTGAGGACTTAGAGGATTTTAAGGATTTTGTTGAGTAACCTATGGATCTTAACCAAAATTGGTTACAGAACCTTTTGTATAAATTTGTAAAGCCTCAAAGGCACAAATAGTGAAAAAATATAGATATATCCTTAGAGAGGAAGCTTAATTGTAAGCCTATGGGCATAGAGGGAGAGGAAGAGAAAAGGGCCATATAAAAGGCGTATCAGGCCAAAGCTAGATTGTAAAACAATTTTTTCTTTGTATCTGTACATTTATTTAATGAATGAGGAAATCAAATTCATTGTGACTATGTGTTTCATTCCTTTTATGTGCTGAGTGATCCATAACTGTGAATTTATGGTTTATGTGTGATAAACCATGATGAATGAGTTCAAATTGAATGTATAATATTTCTGAGTGATAAAGGACTTAGCAGCTGGGTAGAATCCATGTGATTCCAGTTAGGAGCTAGAAAATGTGTGTACAGGTTGAGTAAAGAAAAAATCACGAATTATGGAAGAAGAGGAGAAATATAGAGAGTGTTTTGTATTCATGCTAGAGATAGAATTAAAGGAGACAGAATAAGCTCAGGAGGGATCAACACCTTTAAAGACAGAAGGAAAGCTCAAGAGAGATTCAGATGGAAGAATTCTGAACAAAAAAGGAGGTGTACCATGGAGGAGACTTTATTGCAGAGCATTGGCAATATAAAGAACATCAGTCGACTAAAGGCAGAAACACATAGAAGAATGTCAAAGGAGGAATCGACAGTGAGGATTGAAGCGCAGAATCATAGTTTTAAGAATCAACAACAGAGATCAATGCAGACAAAACATCTAAAGAAGAGTGTGCTAAGGTCAACGAGAATACGTGTCGGGAGGAGGATTCATATACAT